>CAJPDP010500020.1:0-14412 GCA_905336975.1 Bombina variegata variegata
GGGCGGAGCCTAGGAGGGACTATATGGACAGCTTTTGCTGGGACTCTTTGCCATTTCCTGTTGGGGAAGAGATATTCCCACAAGTAAGGATGACGCCGTGGACCGGACACACCAATGTTGGAGAAAGACAGATTTTTCTTTACTCCAAGGTGCGTTCCGTGCATTTCTGTATGTGAAGGAGAGACAAGCCCAGTGCAATATAGCACTGAATGACATGACAGTTCTGCTGCATTTACACTTTGTGCTTTGTATTTTATATCAATTTACACTTCAGATTACATTTTATGTTGAAATAGTTTTTATTAGGTTTTCATATAGAAAAAGAATAAACCTGGAAGGAAGCAATACAAAAAAAAAAAAAGGGAATCTAAAAACAAATACAAATATTTGGGTTTCCCTGTGTACATAGTTAAATGAACATTATGAGTCATTACTACAGGTTTGTCGTTTACAAATTCTATACTGGTTATTCTTAGTCTCATATATAAACCTTTAAACACAATACTTCCTGATCAAGAAACTATAAAATAAATTGAAATGTTCCTCTAAAAATGTATAACTCAATTGGTAGATGCATTGGATAAACTGTATCCCATTCACTGTGTTTAGATTATTCCCTAGGTTTAATAGGAAAAAATGAATTAGTAAGGAAAAAATAACTAAGAGTGAAAAAGATGCTTATTTTATTATTTCTTTTGATGTTAGGGTTCCTCTGCCAGACCACAGGATCCTCCTCTCTGTCTCCATCACCACTAATCAAGCATCCCATTTCTCCCCCTCATCCCCAGACACCACTGTTCAATTGCTATTTGTTTGTCTTGTTCATTATCCAATAAAAAAGAAACAGAAAGGTAGCCCTTATCCTAGTATGTATATGCCTACCCAGGCAACCGGGACTTAGGTATAAGACACTCACCCCCTCTAGTTCATCAGGATCGTCAATGTCCCAAAGCCATCAGAGGTGTACCTGTATGCACTGAAGATAGATTGTCATCCAACATGATCGGAGCAACATCCGACAGCAGCATCCTCTGCTGATCTCCTTCTCTTCCGCCTCTGTCCGAAATTCCCGGTCTGCAGCTTAGATTGGGAGTTGTCGACGGTGCGTCAATGTGATGTATAGGGGGTGTGTCACAGTTGTATTCATCCGGCACTGGCAGCGTAATGAGGAGGTAAAACTGGGTCTCATACGCTGGTGTTGTAGTAAGCAAAAAAGGAAAAGATGAGTCCCAAAAGCACTAGGTGAAATAAAACATAGATTTATTTAATCCATTAAAAAGTGAGCAAAAACAAGCTCTGGGTCAGCAGTACAAACATGGTAAAAAAGCAAGCAAGTGAGCGTGGCACCAATGGCTTACATGTTTCGGCTGAAAGCCGTAATCATAGCCTGTGGTGCTGGACACGTGTGCAATTAAAAAGTATATCAAAGTTCTCCTCTTCGCCATGTCAATTGAAGTCCTGGCACAGAGGATCAGGGAGGACAAGCAGATCTCTGGAATACCTACCAGATTGCGCAATCACAAATTGGCGCTATATGCGGTCGATGTCCTGCTAACACTGACCAATACTGACACTTCTCTTACCAGAGCCTTAGTTACCTTTAAAGAATATGGACAACTCTCCAACTTTCACCTTAATATAGCGAAATCCAAGCTAATGAATATTACATATAATACAGAAGAATTAGACATAGTGCTGCATGACTGCCCCTTGAAACAGCAAAAAGACAGGATGAAGTACCTAGGAGTATATATTTCAGCAGATCCTCAGATTGTATTCCAAGAAAATTATAAAAAAACTTGAACTCCCGCTGGTGGCGGACTTGTCCAGCTGGAAAAATAAGTCAATCTCATGGATAGGACGGATCAATGTAGTGAAAATGAATGTGCTTCCTAGACTATTAAACCTACTCCAAACCACACCTGTCCCGCTCCAGGGGAACTACTTACATAAACTGCAAAACATAATAGAGGGGGATCAGGCCCATAGTAGCTAGGAAAACATTATACCTACCAAGAGACAGAGAAGGCCTTGGGGTACCAAACATCCAAATTTATAAACAAGCGATCACCCTACACAGACTGCTTGACTGGTGTTCCAATGACCCTAATAAAGAATGGGTGCAGCTGGACTGTGACATAATGGGCACAAAAAACGCAGGCCTAGGAGCTTGGATCCCAGAGAAAGACAGACCTGCAGTGACGACAATATACCCATTGATGATTCACTTCTACAAAACTTGGGATAAGATAATACACACCACGACGAACATATCTTCTAAGCACTCACCACTGACTCCTATATACCAGAACACCACAGTGCCGTAGAACCGTTCAGAAAAAGGAACAACCCACAAAACATCCTTCAAGAATGCACTTTAGTGGCATTGACTAATGGGGGCAAACTCAAAACACATCTAGACATCCTGGAGGAGATGCCTAGGTACTCGTATACACAACTAAATCATTACCTCGCGACACACAGACACAAGCACAACCTCACAAGACAACCCACCATATTCGAGAACTTATGCTTGCAGAGTTCACCCACAGCTCATGCAATTTCCTTAACATACAAACTCCTTCTTACAGATGACCCGCAAATACTCCCCTCATACACAAAAGCATGGGAGAAGGAATTACACACCGAGATAGCGCACAAAGACTGGCAGACAGTTTTCCAAATAACCAAAACCACCTCCATGTCTACAAGAGTACAGGAGTCCAGCTACAAATTTCTGGCGAGGTGGTACCTCACCCCCAGCATATTGCAGTGTATATATAAGCAAGCATCGGGAAAATGCTGGAGAGACTGCGGGGTAGACGGCACACCAACACACATATGGTGGGATTGCCCTAGGTTAGATAATTACTGGGTCGGGATACTCAATCACATGGAACATGTCTTAGGGAAATCCTAACAAAACAGTCCAAAAACACTGTTATATCTATCGCTACCCAACCTTGCCTGCAAGGCGAGTAGGGCACTGCTACTGGTCATGTTGAACGGAGCCAAGTTACTAATACCAAAACACTGGAAGTCTCGAGTAGTCCCCACCATTGAAGAATGGCAAAATCAGGTAGACACTTTGATACACCTAGAAAGATACTACCACATTATACAGGGAACAGTAGACATACATGAAACAATGTTAGAACAATGGACCAAACACAGAAAGTGCCCAGAACATACTAGGCAAACCAGCAGCACAAACACAATGACTTAATTAACGTCTGATATCAAATATCGAACTGAGAGAACCACACTACACTGATATGGGATAAGATAATACACACCATGACGAACATATCCTCTAAGCACTCACCACTGACTCCTATATACCAGAACACCACAGTGCCGTGGAACCATTCAGAAAAAGGAACAACCCACAAAACATCCTTCAAGAATGCACTTTATATTGGTGTAGTGTGGTTCTCTCAGTTCGATATTTGATATCAGACGTTAATTAAGTCAAACACAATGACTTAATTAACGTCTGATATCAAATATCGAACTGAGAGAACCACACTACACCGATACTTAAGCTTACAGATATCTTGGGATCTTTGCATACTGTTGATGTGCTTCTGTTTGTTTCCCTTTTTGTTTTACCATTCAATTTCTTTGCCAACATCTACTATATCTCACCAATTAAAAAGACTGCCTCAATCGATGCCAAGGGGCACCAAACTGAGATGTATTTTCTGGACATTTAATAACAAGCGAATAAAATCTATTGATTCGCCGAGTATCGGCAATGGACTGAATCTCACATGGCACAACGTTATGAACATTGGGTGCAATTAAGAAAAGATGGGAGGGGAGGGGAGAAGAGCTGGGATTAAACATCACAGAATGTCTTGTGTAATACACACCATGGTGAGAGGGTCACCACACATCAGATAGCTTTAAGAACTAATCTTGAATTTAGATTCTTTTCCTTATATTGTAACATGTGTGCATCTTAAATACATTACGTACAGCATTATAGGGATTGGTTTACTCGTATGTATACTAATTGAGGATGTAATTCTGATTCAATCACAGACTGTAACCATGAAAAAGTTAAAAAGTTTGTAACATTTACTTGATCTTTAATAAAGCTCTTTGGGGGAAAAAAAAAGTTTCTAATAGGCTGAAAAACCTAACAGGTAATATAAATGCACGCCCACTTTGACTATCACTTATGTGTGAAGATTAACCCTTAAGGCTACAACAAGGGAAGCATAAGGGACACATCTGACAGGAGATTAAATATAGTGTATATTATACAACCTAATACTACATCAGTAATATGTGTACTGTAATGTTATCTACCCTGACAATGCATAATAATATGCTGTATTAGATAGATATAACATCCAACATATGTGCTTAACTATGCGCTTGATTATGCAAAGAGAGAAGAGGAACAACAGACATAAGGCAAGATCCTGGCCATAGACAAAGCATGACAATATTTACGTGTATCATAGTAGTGTATCATTATTAGCTGTAATAAGTTGTATCTCAGAAAATTAACATTTCTGTAAGTAAGGTATAAAAGGAGTGACTGACCAGAGTGTATATATATATATCTAACATAATGCTGCTTTATAATCTATTGTGATATTATTTATTGAGATATAATGAATAAAGCATATGGGCTTGTAACAAGCTACAATATTGATATAAACATATGTATATATACACACAATTGGCTAGGTGAAGAAGGGTGGGGGGACAATGGGAACATATATAAATATGCATAAAGTAAAATGGCAAAATGAGTCATAAAGATATAGCTAATACTTAAGACCTGTCCAATATCATAGCATACCTATCTAGTGTATCTTAGCTAAACGTGAAATATACTGGATTTTTCAGCTAAGAGCTAGGCTTCCCCATGGTCTTAACTCAAGATTTGACCTTATAAACTATTGGGAGTAATCTCCTTGACACCTTTGTATCTTCATCAATATATGATGTGGA
Source organism: Bombina variegata variegata (assembly GCA_905336975.1). NCBI lineage: Eukaryota > Metazoa > Chordata > Amphibia > Anura > Bombinatoridae > Bombina > Bombina variegata. Next base: position 4,972 of record CAJPDP010500020.1, read on the forward strand.
CATATATTAACTCCTATACACTAGATAGGTATGCTATGATATTGGACAGGTCTTAAGTATTAGCTATATCTTTATGACTCATTTTGCCATTTTACTTTATACATATTTATATATGTTCCCATTGTCCCCCCACCCTTCTTCACCTAGCCAATTGTGCGTGTATATATACATATGTTTATATCAATATTGTAGCTTGTTACAAGCCCATATGCTTTATTCATTATATCTCAATAAATAATATCACAATAGATTATAAAGCAGCATTATGTCAGATATATATACACTCTGGTCAGTCACTCCTTTTATACCTTACTTACAGAAATGTTAATTTTCTGAGATACAACTTATTACAGCTAATAATGATACACTACTATGATACACGTAAATATTGTCATGCTTTGTCTATGGCCAGGTTCTTGCCTTATGTCTGTTGTTCCTCTTCTCTCTTTGCATAATCAAGCGCATAGTTAAGCACATATGTTGGATGTTATATCTATCTAATACAACATATTATTATGCATTGTCAGGGTAGATAACATTACAGTACACATATTACTGATGTAGTATTAGGTTGTATAATATACACTATATTTCATCGCCTGTCAGATTTGTCCCTTATGCTTCCCTTGCTGTAGCCTTAAGGGTTAATCTTCACACATAAGTGATAGTCAAAGTGGGCGTGCATTTATATTACCTGTTAGGTTTTTCAGCCTATTAGAAACTTTGATATAATTTTTAATTGCACACGTGTCCAGTACCACAGGCTATGATTACGACTTTCAGCCGAAACATGTAAGCCATTGGTGCCACGCTCACTTGCTTGCTTTTTTGCCATGTTTGTACTGCTGACCCAGAGCTTGTTTTTGCTCACTTTTTAATGAATTAAATAAACCTACGTTTTATTTCACATAGTGCTTTTGGGACTCATCTTTTCCTTTTTTGCTTCCTTTTTTGCTCATTATCCAATAAAACCATGTTTTTTTAAAAGTTGCCTGGGTGTCTTGTATGTGAGCTGCTTGTCCATACATATTATAAAAGTATCTGATCTTGTTAATAGTCTCTTCTTTTGTGGGTGATCCTACTTTCCAATGGCGTGCGATACATATTCTAGCTGCTGTACAAACTATTCTAATAAATTTGGTTTATATATTTATTACATTTCTTGTTATGTTCATGAAGTAATGCCTGAGATAGTGTCAATCATATTGGTTCCTTTAGTATGGAGCTGAGAAGGTTTGAAAGGTCTTCCCAAACCTCCTTACAATGTGGGCAGTTCCACCACATGTGTTTATATGTGCCTACTGCTCCACAACCTCTATAGTTGGAGCCATTAATTACAGTGTGTGATGTAATAACCGGTGTTAGGTACCATATTGATATAGTTTTTAACAATTTTCAATCATGTCAGCACTTAAGAGGCCCCTACATGAGTTATATAATAGTTGGTTCTATTCCTCTCTATTTATTTCCGTTTCTAAGTCCTGTTCCCATTTACTATAGAGTGATGAATCAGTTCTATTTGCCCTTTGTATAATTAAATAGAGCTGTGATATTGCTTTTTTTATCCTCCTTCTTAGTTTACAAAGATTTTTTAATTGTGTCGAAGTCCCTTCTGTTGGCTTTGTTAAAAATGTTGGATGCTAATTGTAAATATTGATACTAGTATAGTTTTGAGTGGGTTATTTTTTTCTTGTAGAATAGTGTATGACATGATTTTTCCTTTTTCTAGTATGTCTGCTATTCGGTATAGGTGGTTTAGTGGTGTATGAAGGGAGTTAGTGGGTAGTAAAGACAAGGTTTTCGTCAATTTAGGCCATTGTGTATACATATGTGTCATCACTGGATATGTTGTATGTGTTTTAGTAGTCATGTTGTGTGTGACAGATTACATTTTATTACATTTAAACTTTGCACTTACTATTTGTATTTTATTTTGTATACAGCAGTTTATTTAGGATTGTAACTTTACAAATTCTGATTATTTCTTCACAGTTTCTGTGTAACTTTAACAAATTAGGCTCACATTTTGTATATTTATGTTTATATTTTACAAATGTCTTTTACTTAAATAAAAACTGAAAAGCTGTTAGCTTAATTTTCCCACAGAGCATCATTAATTTCTATGGGCCAGATAATCAAACATTCTCTAGTTTGGAGAGAGATTATAGTGCTGATTTCACAGGGACAGAACACACAGAATTTTCTAAGAAAATGGGAGGAACATGGAAATCCCAGATAGATGAGAGATGCCTTCCATAGAAAGTAATGAAGCTCTCTGGGATACAAAATGTCCCATGGGAGAGAGAAGTAACTGGAGAACCCCTGGGGCTGATATAAAGGCTTTGTTTGCATCGATTTCCAAATTAAACTAAAATGTAACTTGCTCTAGTTAAAATAAGTGTATTGTGAATTATGAGCAAACTTCAGTTGCATACAGCTGGTAAGACAAATCAGTGAAACCATCTTGATTAAAATGTTTACAAATTTTCAAAAGATTGGTGAGAGAGCTTCAGACATACTCTGGGAACTCCCCTGTTCTACCCAAGGAACTACCCTGTCCTTCCCACAATACAGGGTGCAATGTAATTTGTAAAAGCTGCACAGAAATATACAAAGTATGATCCTAAGTTATTAAAGTTTCACAGAAACTTTCAAAGCATAATCAGAATGTGTAAAATCACTGCTAGATCAAAATTTAAATGTATTAAAAATGAGAAAGTGCAAAGCTTAAAGGGACATTCCGGTCAAAATTTAAATGCACAAAGGTAAATTACATCTTTGAATAGAAACATATTTGCAATATTTATGTATTGGCAAAAATGCTTCTAGTAAAACTTATTACTGTTTTAGAGTTAACATTTTTCTATGCACGTGCATGTGAAGCATAGCTAGATATTCTCAGTGCACCAGCATTTTAATACTGCATCTGCTCAGAGCACCAGTGGGGCTTGTATCATGTCAGCAATTAACAAATTGAGTCATTACCAACTGGTACAACCACATTAGGCTCTCTAAACAAGTGCTGTGTTTAAAATGCTGGTGCACAGTGCATACTTAAATACACTTTTGAAACAGCTATAGCTTTTATTAGAACCATTTTTGCTAATACATGTATATTACAAAAATGCCTTTATTCAAAACTGAAATGCATTCATGTGAATTCCAATTTTGGCCGGAATGTCCCATTAAATGCAATAATACTGAAAAGACCCAATCTGAAATGAATAGTAATATAAAATACAATGCACACAGTGTAAGTGTAACAAAACTCTCCTATCATGCAGGGCTATATTGCACTGGGCTCTCTGCTTCACAATCCATAAATGAGAAAGATCTTGCAGTGAGTTCGGCCCTTTTTCTTTTGAAAATTCAGTGTGTTCAGCCTTTGTGAAGTAGGAACTACAGTTTCTCTAAAATATCAGGGTCTTAGAGATGGTTTAGAACACATGAATGTGTGTGTTATTCCCTTTAGGGTGCCAATGTATAAGACATGTTTCACTACTGCATACACTTTTGTCTTTCTGAGGTTTTATTATTTTAAAGTATCAAAAGGAGAGGACTTGAGACAATTTGAAATCGTTTTTAGAGACTTGCCATTGAAAAGATAATTATTGTACTATCCTTGATTGCATATTACCATCATTTTTGTTATCGTTTCACTATTTTTAATAAATTAAAATTTTGCTTATAATTTATGACATACATAATCTGGTCAGCTAATGAGAAGTTTAAAATGCAGGTACACAGGACATTCTCAGCATATGTGTTATTGAAACAGTGTAAACTTTTACTAAAAGCAAGTGTATTGAAGTAATGTTTCCCATTAAAATTGTAATGGAGTCAAGCAGTTTTGACCACTTTGTTCTGTAAATGACTCTATGGGCATTTACCATTGGTCTGGCAGACATGATTCACGGCCGGACGTCACTGCAAGAGGACAGAATATGCCCCCTGATTGCTGGTGGCCAATGAGATCAGATTGGGAGGACTTCAATCTGCCACCTTATATATGGCGGACAGGTTAAGGAGCAACAGTCATAAGACCGCAGCTACTTAACTATTGTTTTAGGCTCACCTGAAATGACGGGCCTCCGAAGCAGCAATAACTGCTTGGTAAATGAAATATACATTTTATGTAACCTATCTAACCAAACCAGCTAAGAAACAGACACTTTAATGAATTGGCTTTTAGACTCATATTGAAAAACTCAGCTTTAAATGTTGTCTTCACAGAGCTGCTTCTGACCAGTTGTGCTACTTACAATTGCTAGGAGTGTGAAGGCTCACTCCCTTAATGATGCAAAGGACATCTCTGGACTTACTAACTGCATAACTTTGGATACTGAATGTCATGATTAAACTTTTAGAGCTAGATTACAAGCACAATCAATAATGCTTTGATTTTAGCGCTCATATTAAGTATAATGTATTTTTTTTTGCTCAAACAATAGTCTAGTGCACGCTAACATCTGTATGTTGATAGCGCAGGTGCACTAAATCCCTCACATAAAAGGCTTTATGAGGGGATGCAGTAAAATTCAAGTAGAAATTTCTCAGAAAAAAAATCTACTATTCATTTGAAGTTTTCAGACTAGGTGCTATTTCATTGTCTTTTATCATGCACTTGCTGATTATGCAAATCTACTGTATTTACTGTTTCTTTAAATATAAAAGACTTCACACACAAGTACATACAAATACACATATATAGGCCTCTATTTAACAAAGTCTGCCGGACCTGATATATATAAACCAACGACTTTTTTTAAATTATGGGGAGGTGAAAAGTGAGATTAAAATCATCCACTATGCAGAAGATGTAGAGAAATTACTTGTTTGTCCCACAGAAAATCTCAATGCAACAAATAATTCTGTGTAAGATATACAAATGAGATTTACAATGTCTCACCTTTTTGCTTCAACCTTCAATGAGCTATTTTCTCTACATCTTCTACTTAGGGAAGGATTTTAATCTCACTTTTCAACACCTCATATTTTTAAAAAGTTGGTGGTTTTTGCTAGGAAATCGGCTTCACCCAACAGCAGTTCAGACCTACTCCTAGGTGATGAGTGGCAAATACCATAAAACAGCTGTCCTGGGATGGTTCATAATTGCTGTTCTTACCCTGGCTAAGCATAAAAGCTGTATATACATCAATGCTATGGCTTAAAAGGAAACAACCTAAATGTAGATTAAAGAAAAAATGTGAGGTGCTAAAGAAACGTCTGATTGTTAATGCAGAGCATTGTAAATTTGAAAACATTCAGTCACATCTGATGGACCCTGAGAAATTGTGAAATGCAGTATTTTTCTCAGAAGAAAAATGCACTGTGGAAATGTTTATAAATGCTGGATGTTAGTCTCACTATCTTACTAAGAGGATGAAAAACAAAAACAGTGTAGTGGCCATTCAAGTAAACACTCTGCTGTGATGAGGGAGCAAAACATTAGAAGGGACCAAGTCATCATTTAGAAAAAGGTTATGAAGATAAACTAACGCACTTAAAATATGGATCAATGTTCAGAATTCAGAGGAATGTAAACCCTTACTTAAATTAAGGCCTAACTTAGAGGACAGAAACAATTACATGAACTATAACAACAAGATGGAGACCACAATCAAAATATACTGAAACCTTTTATCTTTGCAGTGTCCCTAGAAAAATAAATTGATATTTCTCTTTTATTTGAGAATTGCATCTCTGAGGGACCTTGTGGTACTGGTAAGATGTATTAGATCATCTCGACAGAGCTGGGAGGTTTAGATCATCAGTTCTTTAGACTCCAGAGGTTGTTAGAAAAATAATATTGGGATTCCCCAATTCCCCACAGATTATGTTTATGCCACATATATATATATATAATTCAAACATTAAACAACTAACAAAACTCACTTTTAAAATGCATAAAATACATGTTCAGAAATAAAATATTATCAAAGTGTTTGTTAATGATTGTAATAAAGTATTTTCTATGTAAAACCAAACTTATAATAATAATAAACAAAGCTTTTTACATCTTCTAAAAATTACTAATAATCAAACATTCAGTAAAATAAAGCATATTTTTTCTAATTAGAAATAAAAAATAATATAAATAATATAAAGGTTAAATGAATCACCTCTGTACGCTTTTGAATTGATTACATTAAAATATTCATTGTAAATCCTGAAATACATGTCACCTTCAATGCCTGTACATGAGTCTGAATATTTTTAAAGGCCTGAATAGATTTCTTTGTGACAGGCACCTGATTAAATATGGTGCAGAAACATGTTGAAATTGCTAATTAAGTTTTGTTGGGACATTTTATTTCTGTTCAGTACAGCTACATCCCACACATAGAAAAATACATTTTACAGAGGTAATAATACAAGTCATGATTCCTTTTGTATATTATTTTATAGTGAAAATCAAGTAACTATAAAATATATTCAAAGTACATTTTTTGTCTTTTTCTTTCCTTATTTTAAAACTCTATATAAAAACGTATTGCAATGTAATTAAAACATGTTTATAAAATCCTTGTTATATGCAATATATGGATTTCTTTATACAAATAAGAATACTCACACATACACATATATGTATAATGTACATATACCATACAGTCATAATACAAAATGCACTGATATCATTCTTTTAATATAGCATTTATCATTATACCAAAATAGCTTACAGACATAATCTCAACAAGTCCAGGAGACAAAGTAGTGCACTAAAATATAACTTTTAATGTATCAATTTAAAAGAAACAATTATGCAATATAGGGCTAGATTACAAGTGGTGCGCTAATTTATTGTGCGCCTGTAAATGGGCAAATTTTTAGACTACCCTAACGCATACACATTTTTCATATTTTATTTCCCTTTTCCAATACTAATATATACAAATATCTCTGTTAGTAGTTACATATTCACAATAAAGAAAATTCCCCCTTTGAAATATTGGCTCTGTTTCAAAAGTTTGAAACATTATTATTTTAATCATATGTTTTATACAGAATGTCACTGATGGTAGATTGATATGTTAAGGATTGTTTGGAACTATTAGTATATTTTAATTTCTGACTTATAATTGTTTCTCTAAGGACCACTAAACTCAAATTTTAAACTACATGAGTTTGATCCTTTATATCTAAGAATAATTTTGCAATGGAAACTGCAGCTTTATTTTTTAGATGTATATTAAAGCAAAAGGTAGCAAAATAAATAATGAATGTACAGTATATTGCAATAATGTTTCACCTGCAATAATAAAACATTTTATGCATTGTGGAAATGTCAAGTTTAATGCTCCTTTAATTAACATTCTTAACATAATCTAAACAAATTGTGAAAATGTATGAAGTGTTAACCTAATAGAAGTTGAATGGTTAATTCCAGTTATTTAAACTCACCACAAGAGGGCTAGAATTATCGCTGATGAAATGCTGTATCGATAAACATGAACCTCGGCATCGGTCTGGGGGAATGTAGGCTATGGAATCTGCAAACAATTTACAACACACAGATGCGTTTTGGACCAAAGTGGTACATGTAAAATACAATACTTGAATTTCTTCTGTATGTCCAAGTATTTAAATGTTTTGGACAACCTCCCCTTTCGTGACATCATTTGTGCTTACGCGGCTATTGGTTCGTTTCAACCGCCAACTTCCAATGATGTTCTAAGGGGTGTGTCAGAATTTTGACCTCGTTAAATTGGCAAGACTCATTTATTTAGCAGCTGTCAAATATGAGATATATTAAGTAATCGCTGCTATTTTAATGAACTCTGCTATTTGTTGAATACACTTAGAACAGCATTCTAGCTGGTATCAGTTTGTGTGTAGTGGTGTAGTATCTCCTTGTGTTCATGTGTTTTTTATATCTGTATTCATGTATTACACATTATGCAACATTGTATTCTGTTCTCACATAGATACACAATATTACTTGTTAAAAGTAATATTGTGTATCTATATGACACAGAATACAATGTTGCATAATTGAAAAAGGCCTGTTTATGGGCCAAAACGCGTCTGTGTGTTGTAAATTGTTTGCCGATTCCGTAGCCTAAATCCCCCCTAGACCAATGCCAAGGTTTCTGTTTATTGGCCGGGAATACTTGGGGGACATGGTTTAAAGGAATAGCTGTTGTGTTTGTTTGTTCTTTCCATGAGTGTATGTTGCTAGGGCTATGACTAATTTACTCTTACTTGGGGAACTGTTTGTTTCCGATTAGCCAAAGTTTTTTTTAGAATTTTTCATATAATATTTCGTATTCCCCTGTATTTTTGGCCTATTATCCGGTTACAGAGATTGTCTGAACCGGAGCTTATATATATTTTAATAGACATTAATAAATATATGTTTTATTTTATCAATTGAGTTTAAAGATTGTGTGCCTACAACTCCTGTTCTCTTTCTTTTCTTCACTGTCTAATTTTTTTCTGGTTTATAATGTATATAAGTACATAGGGAGAGGCAGCACCACACAGAAGAATCTCATCATTGAGCCCTCTAATTGGGTAATCTTTACATACACAGTGCCAACAATTCGCCCTTTTGTTACGAAATACCTTATTGGGCATGAAACTCGTAGGATGTGCAACGGGGTTTGTTAGCTGACTTCTTAGCTTTGGCATTATATTGCATGTTTGTTTCTTTTAAATGGATGCATTAAAAGTTATATTTTAACTCACCACGTTGTCTTCTAAACTTTTTGGGATTATGTCCATAAGCTGATAGCAAGTTTAGAGCAGATTGTTGGCTCCTATACACAAACCTGACATCATCACTCACATGCAGCAAGCGCATACCAGGAGGGAAACCGCAAGACGCCAATCAAACACATTGGCACAGGGGGATATATGCTCCAATGCCAGCACACAGCTGATGGCCTACAGAAGTGAGACTTTACAACGAGGACCGGTAAATGAAAACATTTCTATGTTATTGTGGGAACAAAAATTGATTATCCAGGGTTTTTCTACAGGACAGTAAAGAACACCAGTACAGGTTACCCAGAAATCATTTTGAAAACAGCATTCACCCCACATACATTAATATGACCATACAAACAAAAAGGTTAAACAGTGGATCACTATATATAACCCTATATTATAGAACTTACATATTGATACATCCTAGCACAATAACATCACACAGTCAAAGCTTAGACAGCATGTATGAATTGGCAAAACTGATTCTTGAATAATATCAAAATACCTATATATACAGTAATGGCCAAAAATATCGGAACCCCTGCATTTCTGTCAGATAATGTACCACTTCACCCAGAAAATTGTTGCAATTAGAAATGTTTAGGTTTTCTCATGTTTATTTATTTTGTTTGTATTGGTATGACACAAAAAAGTGGAGAAAAAAAAGCCAAGTCTGACACATTCCATGCAAAACTTCAAAAATGGACTAGACAAAATTATTGGCACCTTCTC
>CAJPDP010500212.1:0-13182 GCA_905336975.1 Bombina variegata variegata
ATTTCTCATACATCTACGGTGGCGAGTCTCTTCATATGTAAACCTGCCCTGCAAGGGCTCTGGAGCAGCTTTTGCCGATTCGTACATGGAGCCCAAGGAGTCAGTGTGAGCGATCAGGTTACTGAATTTAGCAAGTCACTTTGAAAGAAATTGTTGCATTTGGTATGGAGGAGTGAGGGACCTGTGATAACTTAATGTGTTCCCAATCTCATGGAATATGGGATTTAGGATAACATGTTGATTGCTATTCACGGAAATTTCTGAGACTATACATCTTGTAACTTAGGTTATTTATATCCTTTTGTTTTACTTGGTCATCTGTTAGTGCCAAATCCTTAGGGAACTTCTGGCTGCTGTGTCCAAGGGTCTATAGACACATGTTTGCCCTCTTCCTCCCATGAGGTGTATTTTTGAGGTTATACTGTCAGGCCTACCTACATAGTCCAGTAACTCTGCTGCCTGTTGCTGCTGCCACACCTGCTCCTCCCCTATCTGCTCTATGGTGATCATCATCTTTTAAAGAAAAAAATTGTAGTGAACTGTTACCCGCTGTGTCTAAGGGTCTCTAAGCACGTCCTTATCCTCATCTCTGGAAGGTGTATTTTTGAGATTTATATAACTATGAGAAGAAAATCACAAAAATGAGTGTGCCTCCTAGTGTGATACTGCGGTGGTAAAGGTAATACAAACAGGTCTTGTATTGTGGTTATACTCACATACGGAGCAGCACCAAGTGCGCTAATCGGGGCAAGCTGGGAAATTGCAGTGACCCAGCAACACTGATCCTCCACAAGGATAACAGGATACAGGATATCCAGGTCATTAAAATGAGTCAAGCTCAGGCTCCCATACGATATAAAAGATATTTTATTTAAAATAGTAGTAAAACACCATGGGTATTCTGGTTCCCCCAGGTATATAAAAACAATTGTAAGATACTGATTGCAATGCGTTTCTCAACTCAGCTAGCTGTTTCCTCAGGCATCTGTTCACATTAAGGAAGCACTGGCTTTTAAATCTAAACTTTTTTGAGATTTATGTGCTGTCAGGCCTAACTACCTTGCCCAGTAACTCTGCTGCCTCGTGCTGCTGCCACTCCTGGTCCTGCCCTTCCTGCTCTGTGGTGGTCATCATCAGTTAAAATAAAAAAAACATAGTAAACTGATAACAGCTGTGTCCAAGGGTCTCTAAGCATGTCTTTGTCCTTCTCCCTTGGAGGTGTATTTTTGAGATTTATGTGCTGTCAGGCCTATCTATCCAGTCTAGTAACTCTGCTGCTGCTGCCGCTCCTGGTCCTGCCCTTTCTGCTCTGTGGTGGCCATCATCCGTCAATTCCAAATCCTCAAGAATCTGCTGGCCGCTGTATCCAAGGGGTTCCAGTCAAATGCTTGTCCTCCTCTCTAGGAGATGTATGTTTAAGGTTTATGAAGTGTCAGGCCTACTTAGTTCAGTAAATCTGCTGCCTGCTGGTGCTGTCTCTTCTGCTCCTACTTAAGTCTCCAAAGTAACTAGTGTAACTACAAAACTTGTTATGGAACAGGTATGTGAGAAAGTGAGGAAAATGGGTAGCTTTAGGGATATGAAAAAAGGAAAGGTTGTTGCAGTTGTGCTTTTAATTTCATATTATTGCTTGAATGAATTGTCTACTTGTTCTAGTTTCTGTATATTTGTCATGTCCCAAATAGCAATGAATCTTTGGATTGTTTGCTTTTCCTAGCAGTATAATTATGTGGCTAAAAGTAGTGTTTTAAGGGCTTTCTATAGGCTTTAATGCAATGTAACAAATGTTATATCGAACAAAATTCTTATCCAAATATTTGGTCAAACTGACCGCACTGACAAACTAAATTCTGATGACCCAAATTGGCCAAAAATTCCAAATTTAAAATTTTGTACGAATCAAAAATTTCACCCGTGCACATGTATAATATATATATATATATATATATATATATATATATACATTTTTAAATATGATAAAGGAAAAAGAATAATTATGAATTTCAATGAGAAAGAAGGGACATTTAACCATTTAAACGTGGCCACAACTCTTTAGGGTACCCTATACTTTTAATAGATCATGCAGGGAACAGTAGTAAGTTTAGCCTCGCGCTCAAGCAAATCCAAAAATACTGCTGTAAAATTTAGTGCATTTTAAGACTGGAAGTGAACGATTATAGTTTGCTACTAATATGCGTAATAAAGCACCTGGAAAAGTTATGGACAAAAAGGTTTTTGAGATGTATTGATTATCAAATATAGATTTATTAATGAAAAATGTGTGTCTACTTAAGCTGATTTATTGATAACCATCGACTTAGGGACTGGGCAATATCTGAAAAGAATTTTACTGCGTCACCCAATGAAATTAAGTGAGGGATTCAGCAACCACGTGCTATCTGACAATCAGATATTAGCACATACTAGACTATCACTAGATTAATATAAAAACATTTTGGACTTGCAATATGAATGCAAAAAGATAATTATTTTCCCTTCCTATGGTAGGGCCAGGGAATGCAGCTTTAGATAGATCACAATCCATAGTTTAGTCTAACAATGCCTCCTACTGCTACTTATTAATGGTCCTAAAGTTATGTAATAATATTCCTTCACATGCTTTCTCTCAACACAGTTTTATTAACACATTGGCTGCAAGAGGGGACTACATTTAAGTGAGTGCTTTTATGTGTGTGTGCTTATATGATGCTTTATCTTTGTAAATAATACATGATGATTATATAGAGCAGCACTCTCATTATACAGTATATTAAAGTGTATATATGCCCATCATCAATATACAGAGCAGAATGCTGAAAGCAAGGTACTAATTGTAATTAAGGATATGTGTTCAGTATCATTGTTTGAGATTTACAACAACAATGAAAATGTGGCCATAGTCTGTTAGGGAAAGGAAAATGTCAAATACTTATTAAAGTAAAGAATGAGAAATATATCCATAAGCATAACATATTTGGTTCTAATCATGTCATTCTGGCAAATAATAAGACCTAAAGTAGCTAGGAAAATAAAATATATGAATCAAAACACCCCTATCAATTTAAATTGGGAGTTAAAGTGTTAGAACTTTGGCATTTCTTTCCTTAAAGGACATGGCAAAAGTCAAATGTAATTGCTATGTTGAGATTAAAGATAGGGATGATTTGCAGTACAGTTTATTGGGTCAAGAGAATAATGAAGAAAAGCTAAGCTATGTGAAGCAATTGGCATTATAATGGTTATCAATTCCGATCGATTGTAATAGAGGACTATGCTTTTTTTATAATCTATTATTAAAACGATTACATCAAACCAAACAAAGGGCAGATTGAGTCAATTATTACATTGACTACCCCAACCTTTTTATTACAGACTTGTTAATTAATTGACCAATGAGGATTAACTAACTATTCTGTACTTTTAGTTTCCCTTGGAGACCCTTCCTCATTAAGATGAGTAATAGAGCCAACTTGGCCAGAAGAGGGTAAGAATAAGATGCCTTGCTCAAAAACATTTGAACTGGAAAGTGAATTAAGGTAGGAATTATAGGATTTGGTTCCTAAAGTCCCTTTTCAGTAAGGTAAATATTTTGCTTGAGAGTGAAATCTGGGGGAGTTACTATATATATTTAATTTGTGTGGGGAATTGTGGGTGCTGGTTTGAAGTGTTTAGGTCTAGCTGCAGGTTATTTAAAAAAGCGGGTTGTTTACGTTTTGAGGGGAATATTAGGAATTATGTCTGGTGCTGTGCTGGATTGGGTGCTTGCAGTTAAGGTATTTGTGATGCAGTTTTCTATTAGAATTAAAAATGCCAGAAGGGATTGCTGTTAAGCTGTTAAGGTTAATTGCAATGTTATTTTTGTACAGGGGGGAGTAGCCTTATGATGCAGTTGTCTTCCTTTAATGCAATAAAGAATTATGGATATTTAGGAGTTTATGAGGTTAGAGGATTTTGTTGTGGGCAAATTATTGTGGATTAGGGCTTTATTATTTTAGAAAGGACCTTTGCGAGTGAGAACAAACTTAAAGGGACATTGTACACTAGATTTTTCTTTGCATAAATGTTGTGTAGATGATCCATTTATATAGCCATCTGGGAGTGTTTTTGTAACAATGTGTAGTTTTGCTTATTTTTGATAAACATTGTGCTGATTTTCAGACTCCTAACCAAGCTCTAAAGTGTCAGATGTATATGCGCATTTACAGACTGCTGCTGGCTCCTGTTTGTCTAATCTGTCTTTTCATATGCAGGGAAAGGGGGGAGGGGAATAGTGTCTGCTCCCAGCACCTTTTTCTGGGTGTTCCAGCTAACCTTATCAACAGTGCTAAACTTGGAGCTTCTAAGTAAGATTTTAAAAGGTTTTATACTGGATTTTTAGATCAGTATATGTGCATATTATTCTTTATAGTAGTGTCTATTACATGCAGTTACATGCAAATTAGTGTATACTGTCCCTTTAAATGGACAGTGTAGTCAAATACAAAATATGACTATTTAAAGAAAATCCTTAGGGGCTAGATTACAAGTGCGGCGCATTTCGCAAGACATTTTCCTTCCGCTGATATTATAAGTTCAGTGAAATCAAACCTTTTCTGCTTCAATCCTTACCGTGATCTAAGAGCTGTTGTAAACTGGGTTAAGATCACAAAAAGCTGCACAAAACACAACAAAAATACATAACAAAGTAAACTTACACTTATAAATGACACTATTAACCCCTAAACCGCCACCACACATTGTAAACACTAAATAATACTATTAACCCCTAAACTGCCATCCCTCCACATCACAAACACTAAATAGTATTATTAACCCCTAAACCACCACCCTCCACATTGCATTGTATCTAAATGAACTATTAACCGCTAAACCCCCATCCCCCCACATCACAAAGTATCTAAATAAACTATTAAACCCTAAAACACCATCCCCCAACAAAGCAAAGTTATAAACTAACATCTCAACCCACTAACCTAACTCCTCCTAACTTAACCCAAATTAAAATATCCCTAAATTAACTTACCTGTAAAATGAAATAAAACCTATTCTTACCTTTAAAAAAAACTACCATTACTGATAAATAAAAACTCCTAGATGACTTCCGGTGGGAGGAGCTTGGAAGCAGCAGCAGGCTATGTGAGCTCCGTAATATTGCTCCATTAAACAGCTGGTTGCATCGCTACACCCGCTCCCACGCACAGGCCTTGACAGACTTCTGCTCGAAGGATACCTGAGCAGGATTTTGTCGTCGGTAAAATAGCGTGCAGGCACATACATCTGCCTACTGCCGAAGTCAACTAAGAAGTGTACGGGCACATCGTCGTCATCTTGGATTTACTCGGAATGCCACATGGAGATTGAAGTGGCCTCACAGTGCATCAGCTTCAACATCAGCTCTACAGAAAGTGTCATCGCTGGAATGATCCTGAAAGAAAGTGTCATCACCGAAGTGTCCTGAGTGTAAAGTACTTACAGATCAGTTGGTGCCATTGATAGATGAAAAAGGGTAATATCTTATAACATCACTGAGGTATAACGCTAAGATATTTCATACAAGCAATCCATCAACAATTAATGCCTAATTTTATCTACCATAATAAGCTTTGGGCTATGGGCCAGACTAGAGGCTGCTATCATCAGAGACTATCTAATAATATCACATCTGTTTTCCGGTGTTGATACAAACACTACTGGAAGCAGCATTAGCGTGCAAATATCTTTTATTTTACATAAACTCTAAACACTGTACCTGTGCTGTTATTGCTCATTCCTGCATACAAAATACTCTCATTACATGCCTAACAAGAGGCATTTATCACAAGAGACTGCCTACAAATACTAAATTAACTTGCCAGTGTTGACACTATTAGATGCAGCATCAATGCACACATAATTTATAATTTATATGAGTCACTTATTGCATACAGCGTATTTTTGGTATTCCCTAATGCAAACTTTATACAGGCCTGGTGTTGATGACAAGGACTTTTCTCAGTTAATGGAGCATGCCTACACTTTTATAGGATGAATAATATCCAAAAATTAATGATCCGTAACAATTATATCCTGGATGAGGCAAATATGAACTAAAAGGGGTTAGGTGCTTCCCCCCACTAAACAATAACTATTAGCTTTCGCTGAAACCATAACCCTTTATTCAGCTCTAAACATTGCAGAAGATAATGCAGGGCCTTTACCTTCTCAAGCTCAACTTTATATCTTACTCTTGGAGAATACTATTTTTAAGTGATAAGATCTCTGTTGCGGCCACCCTTAGCGTATGCAGAAATACTATAATAGCTTTCATAAAGCTACCGGCAAGATGACATAAAAAAATAAAAATACGGATCGAAGAGCACGCCACCAAGCAGAGGTACATCAGTTGCCGGAGACACCTGGTGTCCCTGGGGACGAAACATCAGCCCAAGACCCGCACCCAATAGTGGCTCAGATTTTGACTGTGTTCCTCCCTTAGATAGAGCAATTGCAGATGGGAGTTGAGTCATTATCATCTGAATTTAAACAATTCTCCAGGAGGCTCACCCAAGTTGAACACTGGGTATCAGAACATGAAGATCGCCACAGAGAAGTGTCTACAGCAGTGACCTAACTACAGCGTCAAAATACAGAACTTAAAGCAAGACTTGACGACCTTGAAAATAGGTCTCGCAGAAAGAATCTGCATATTGTAGGACTCCCTGAAACAGTTCAAAGCTCAACACTACTTCACTTTGCAGAAACTGTACTACCGCAACTACTCAAGGTCTCAGAATCCAACACCACATGCATTGCAGAGAGAGCCCACAGGGTGGGACAGCAGAGATCAGGGGAATCCATTAATGAAACACCCAGACATGTCCTGATTAAGTATCTCAACTTTAAAGATAAGGTTGAACTACTAAGAGCATATCGAACGTCCGGACCCCCCATATTTGAGGGGAGGAAGCTGTTGATATTCCAAGACTACTCCTCAGAAGTTACCAGGAAAAGACGTGAATTCTCGCCATATTGCAAACAATTAATGGACAAAGGTAGAACAGTGGCGTTACTGTTTCCAGCCAAACTGAGGCTACAGACATCTACTGGACCACAACTCTTTGACACACCAAAACAGCTACAGATTTTCTTGCAAAGAGAAGCCAACGAACTTAGAGAACAAGACCATCAGAAGGATCAAATAGCTGTAGCGGATGGCCCTTGAAATAAACTGACCCCACAAAAGACCAAAAGCCGTGAAGAATACTGAAACCATATGCTTTGTCCTTTTCTTCTTTTCTCTCTGCTGTTGGCAGAAGATGACTGAATGAGATCCAGAAAGCTGATACCATATCCTTTTCTAATTTGCTCAACGGGGGGGGGGAGGGGGGAATATGAACAGGCATAAAATACAGGATGGGGAAACCTAATGTTCCACTGTTTATTGTTCATTCAAGAAGTTGTTTGTTGTTAATGCTTTATTATTTAATTTTAAATGTAAATTGTGTGTTTATTTATAGTTGCGACTCTAGAAAGTTTATGCCGCTCCATACTCATTATGTAAGACAACCTGTACAGGGGAAAGAGCTTGAGAGGCGACAAGATAATCAGACAACCCAAATATCCCTTTTTCTGACTGAACTGCAGTATTATATGACATAGGTTACGACGCTGACACCTGTATTTATACAATGTTATCCATACATGTTACATACTTTTATACTCGTAATGGCTAGTGAGAAAGTTAATGTGATTACATGGAATGTTGGGGGAATCACATCCCCAGTCAAAAGAAAATGTATACTGAAAACATTAAAGAGCAAGAGAACAGACATAGCTATACTAACTGAAACTCACCTTACTGCAGAAGAACACTTTAAATTAAAACAAGGCTGGGTTCAGTAAGTCGTTATTGCTTTGTATCTAGACGGTAGAGCTACAGGGGTGGTCATTTTGTTCCGAAACGGTTTATCATATAAAATTTTAAAGACTGACATAGACCCAGAAGTACGTTTTGTAGTGGTACATTTGGAACTCGGGGACATTAGATTGGCATTGACAGGAGTTTATGGACAACTTAACAATAAGACTACCTTTTGGACCAAGATGCTTGACCACTTACTTAAATCAGCCCACCTGCCCTTGATAGTTGGAGGGGATTATAATATTGCACCTCAAGTGCCATTGGATAGATATAGGAACCCAATATTTACTCCACTTGCACTGCAACCTGCAAAATACACAAAAAAAGATTCTAAAATCTTACTTAAATTTCAGAACGGGCTAGGACTGGTAGATTTATGGAGACTGCGTAACCCTGAGGCAAAAAACTATACATGTATAGCACCCTCTAAACAGACTCTTTCGCGTATTGACTATTTTTTGATCTCTAAAACCCTGAGTATGTATGTTGAGAGGATTAAAAATGATGTAGTTACGTTATCAGACCATGCCTCAGTAAAATGAACTTTGCGCACCAAAAAGATACCTCCTAAAGATAATAGATGAACTTTCCCGAATTACCTATACAAAGACCCTAATCTCCTCCACTATATGAAAGGAGAATGGCAGGCATACTACACTAGCAATTCACAACACATCCAAGACCCCTTACTCTTCTGGGAAACTGCAAAAGCGGTCTTGAGAGGAATTATCACAAACTATGCAGCTGGAGTTAAAAAGAAAGCAAGGGCACAGGAAGAATTAAAACTTAAACAACTCCTAAATGCACAAAACAGATATCTTAAAACCCCAACAGACAGGAATAGAGACTACTATAAGCAGATCAAGGCATACAGAGATAATCTGTTACTGCAAAAATTGTTAAGAGATACAACAAGAATGCAGGCACGATTTTATAGATTTGGCAACAAAACAGGCAGATCACTTGCAACAGTGACTAGGTTAGTCCGACCACCAAATATAATTCCCGCAATCAACAATGGTGGCAATATCACATCTAGGCCAGAAGATATTCAGAAAACATTTACTGACTACTATGCAAATTTATATAGACATCAGGACATAAATACCGACCAACTCCAAAGTTTTTTGGACCTCTTAAAAATGCCCAAATTATCATAGGACCAGATAAATATGCTTAATGCCCCCAAAGAGACATCAGAGGTGCTTAAAGCTATACAGAATACCCCCTTGGGCAAAACGCCAGGACCGGATGGCATGCCAGCGGAGTTTTATAAATTTCCGACAGATGAAACTGTTGAGACTACTAAACTATACAATGGCATTGCTACAGGGCAGGTTTGCTCTAATAAATGATTTACAGAAGCACATATTAGTATAATATTAAAACCGGGGAGGGACCCACTACAGACGGCATCATACCGCCCAATGTCACTACTCAACACCGACTATAAAATACTGACTAAGATCCTGGCAACTAGGATAGGAATGGTTCTGCCTTCCATCATAAATGAAGATCAGACAGGCTTTGTGCAGGGTAGGTCTTCAGTTAAAAACTTAAGGAAGGTTCAATTGATCCTGGCTTATTATTGGAAGCATAGAAAGGACTCTCAAATCTCAAAACATACCAAGGCTTGTATGCTTGCATTAGATGCAGAGAAAGCCTTTGATAAAGTATTGTGGGGTTACCTGTTTCCTACACAAGAACACTTTGGCTTTACTAAGAATATCCTCCAAACTATTAGGAATATTTACAAGGACCCAGTCGCAACGATCATTATCAATGGAAGAGTTGCCCCCCCCCCTTTCCCCTGCATATAGGCACTAGACAGGGGTGCCCACTCTCACCCCTATTATTTGACATAGCAATTGAACCTTTAGCCCAAGCTATAAGGGAGGAGACCGAGGGTTTAAATATTGGAACTTCACACATACATTTGTCCTTATACGTCGATTACATGATTTTATTCATATCTGACCCACACTCCCAAATACCTAAGATAATGACGCTGATAAAGAATTATGGTGACATCTCGGGATATCATATTAATCAGGATAAGTCAGAATTAATCTCGTTAACTGAAGAGACACAGAGTGACACACTTGGTTATGGTTTTAAAGTAGTCTCAAAAGAATTTAAATACTTGGGAATTAAATTGTCTCTAGACCCTGATAGGTGGTATGCTCTTAACTATACCCCCTAATTAAAAAAATTACAGACCAGTTACATAGTTGGAGGGGCCTACCACTATCCCTTTCGGGACGTATAAATCTCATTAAAATGATAACATTTCCAAAACTTTTATACACCTTCCAAATGCTACCAGTCCCACTAAGGAAAAAAGATCTAAAAATACTTAACTCCAAAATCCTGGATTTTGTCTGGATGAGAAAGAAGCACCGTATAAATTCCCAAAAACTTATGAGCTCAATACAATACGGAGGTTATGGCCTACCAAATCTTTTATTATATAACTGGGCCGCCCTCTCCAAATTTATATTAGACTGGTTAAGTCAAAAATATTACTTTACTTTTAGGTCTATGGAGGAGGAGTTGATTAAACCCTACTCTCTTGCAGTGCTGCCGCACCTGACCCCCGAACAGATACAGAGACACTTAGGAGAAGTACATCCCCTTACGGGCCCACTGCAGGCCTGGAGATCACAGTGTAAATGGCTCAACATTCCACACACACACACAAAATATTTACCTCTACTGGGGAACCCCAATTTTATTGCAGGTATTACTACTTACCCTTTCCAGGCATGGTGTCGTAGTGGACTCCAGGCCATACAACATCTGATAGATGAATCGGATGGCTCTATCAAGAGTTTTAGAGGACTACAAATACAATAAGCTCTACCAAATACACATCACTTTGCATATCTCCAAGCTAGACATTATGTGAGAGGTATATTGAAAAATGGAGATCTACTCCAATAGACGAGGCCAATAACACAACTAGTATCACTGGTGTCTCAGGGGATGTACTCAATCTCCCCCATATACAGACTATTGCTAGAACCTATAAACATTAAAACTGGAGTTCAGGTGGCGGGCAAGTGAACTAAAACACTTGAAAAGGAAATAAATGTAGCATTAATACAGACTAGCATGAAAACCCTACAAAAGATCACTCTGTCTCAAGACTTACATAATTCGCACATTAAGTTGTTACACGAGGCCTATATAACACCAAGACTCTATCAGAAATGGGCGCCTTCAACGGCGAATATATGCCCAACATGTCATAAAGAGAATCCTGATTTGGTACACTTACTATGGAGATGCCCTAAATTAGTGAGATTTTGGAAAAGTACCGCATACTGGATTAAACAAAAATGTAATATTGACTACACAGTAGACTCTGGGACCCTGATTTTCTTGAAATTGCCAAAAGGATTAAACAGAAAGGATAAACTGTTGGGAACAGCCCTATTGCTTGCCAGACGATTAGTATTTAAAACACGGAACACTCCAACTCTTCCTACCCTGACACAATTTAAAAACTCTCTCCTCCAACAACTGACAGTTGAACTATATGACTCAGTGGGGGACATAACATCTAGAACAACTAGCTTCATGCACAAATGGGAAAGCTATTTACTTAGCCTTCCACAACATCTACAGACTCAGTTGCTGTACCCCCTGAGAAATACGGATTTTATTCTTAATGCTAGACTTAGAGGAGAATGGCTATTAAACTTCGAGTAAGGGAATTGTCCAGGCAATCATAAAAGAGGAAAGATAGTTTTAAGGTTTTTTGGCAATAAATGGTGAATAATAACAATCAGAAAACCCCAAGGGATGTTGCAACTATGGTTTATTTTGGTTTATTGTGGTTTATTATGATTTATTTTTAGTTTAAGATGATTATTTAGTTGATTTGTTCTGTTAGAGTATAAAAGAAAAAAAAACTCCGGAGACATGGACCCCCCAATAACACCAAGAGACTAAACAAGCATTATGTCTTTTCCTATGTATGGACAAGATAACTCTGGACATTTACCTTAAGATTGTAAATCTTTGCACCCAAATATTGTTTCCCAAGTATTTGAATGTACTATGTAATGTTTGTCGGTGTCTCTGGAGATAATAAATAAATAATTTAAATAAAAAAAAATCCTACCATTACAAAAAATAAAAACCCCCACTATTACAAACAAAACTACATTACGAAACATAGAAAACAAAATTACAAAAAAAATATTAATAATCCTATTCTAATACCCCTTAAAATAAAAAAAGGGTATTTGGATGGGCATTGCCCTTAAAATGTTATTCTGTTCTTTTGCTGCTCAAATAAAAAAAAACTAATCTAAAAAAAACCTCACCCCTAAAAAACACCAAAAACCTAAGACTAACCCCAAACTTGGTACTCACCGATGATGATGGCCAGCACTCCATCTTCATCGCAGGTCCATATTTTTCCATTTTCATCCCGGCGGCGGTGGTGGTGGCAAGGTCGGCAGCGATTGCGGCGGCAACATCGGTGGTCCTCTTCTCATCTTCAACAGGGAACTCCTCTTCATGTGTTCTCCAGCCACACACGTAATAGTAAATGCAAGGTACCCCTTTTATATAGGGGTACACTTGCATTCATATTTGCTGATTTGAATCTTTAAATTCAAATCAGCCAATAGAATAAAAGTTTTTTCTTTCATCAAAATCATCGCCTCCCATCATCATCAGCTATTTCAAATGCCAATACAACGGCTAAGGAGCCATTGGTAAATTATTAAATACACTCCGGCAGGTAAAATAGATCATTGGGAACAAATTAAAGGAGAGAAAGTTTTTGAGTAAACTGTCCCTTTGACTGTAGAGCAGTGCTTTCCAAACTATGTGTCATGACACATTAGTGTGTCGGCAGCAGTGTGTAGATGTGTCCCTGCTTCAGCACAATTTTAAAAAAAAACTTAAAAATTTGTAAAAAATTTTTTTTTGGTTTCCGGCTTTCCGCCTGCCTGCAATGCATATCATGTGGTTAGCACGTGATTGATACCTAGTGGGTCACAGATCATCTTAACCTATTGGTGTAGCTCAGCTGAACTGAAACTATTCCCATTGGCAGCTTTGGCGGTGCATTGGCTCCTGACTGTTCGTGTAGTCTCCTCAATCGGCTTGTGACTGCATGTGTAGTCAGTGAGTGAGTGGGACAGCAGTGTGTTTGCAGCGTGGGCAGTAGTCAGTCGGACTCGCAGAGTTCTGAGGGTGGCAGCTTAATCGCTAAACTGAAGTCTGAAGTCAAAGTGGAGTTTTATGCAGCTAGCTCCCAGTAG
>CAJPDP010500280.1:0-10337 GCA_905336975.1 Bombina variegata variegata
TAGACATATATTGTACCAAAATACCAATCAGATATATGTAGAAATATGAATAAATAAAACATTCTGTTATATGAAGAACATTGAAATGTGAAATATTCATATTTTCATGTTGGGTTTGCGTGCGAATTGGGTTTCCCACCCACACTTTTTTGCTTCATTTATTCTATGGGGAATATGTGAACTCATACGCGATATTCTAAGTTCGGCTTTTCGCGCTCGTCTGGTTAGAGTGTGAGCAAAAGCAGTTTACTTTCAACTCATAATACGAGCGTAAGCCGGCGAGTGCAAAAAGCTTACTTCTAGAGCAGTTATCACTTGAGCAGGAACGTCAAATAGTTTTCCACTTCTAGTCTGGCCCTTTGTCTCCAATAAATTGATTGTTGGTCTTTGTTTTAATGCGAATGTTGTGACATTGTTTCAAATTGTTTTTTTAGTGTGTGTGTGTGTTTTTATTAATATAAAAGCATAATTTATACTGTTTTTTTCTGCAGAAATCATTACTGGCATCTTGTTCTTCTTCTTAATCCCCAGGGCTTTAATGCATAATTGTCACATGTGGGGCTCTCTGAGTAGCAGCGCAAGTTCCTTGACAGTTTTTTCTATAAAGTTTCTGTTAAGGCTGCAGAGTACCCTTGTAAACAACAAATGTATACACAGCTGAAAATCCTGCTAATAATCATGTCAATGGAAAGGGAATCTCAGTGTATTCTCAACTGTTTTATTTGACAGCTAATTAGTGTGAGCAAAGTTATATTGTGTAATCTAAAGGACACTTTATACACACACAGAATATTTATGCCTTTACATTTCAATCCTGTATCTAGGTGTAAACTATGGAGCTTCCTGTGGTGCCTAGTGATTAACATTTTTTTCTGTTTTATGTGTACAGGTTTACTTAAAGAAATAACACTGTCATAATAATAGCCCTTCCCAAACGTTTGTATTACTTTGGGCTCAATTTATTAAGCTACAGTGTAAAGGGGCATAGATATGCGCCCCTGTCCGCCGCAACTCGCCTCTGGCGGACAGAATTCCACTAGCGGAATTAAACATTGCAATCACAAGTGGGCAGGAGCTGTCAATCTCCCCGGTCGAACGAGACCAGGGAGATTGAAATTCGCCACCTAAGTAGTGGAGTAGAGTGTAGGAAGCAGCAGTCTGATGACCGCTGCTTGATAAATACGGACTGCAGGTTCTCTTGTGAGAACCTGTAGTCGTAGATGGGCTAAGGGCTTGATAAATCGAGCGCTTTAGAGCGGTTCTAGCAGTATTATATGTATACATACTAATGTATAGGTGAAGACAGGGTTTGGCACATTTATTCCAAGCCTAGCTAAAAATTTAGGAGCCAAAAAATGTTAAACTTTGTTTCAGGATCTGCTTTTTTTTTGTATGTTAAAGGGACTTTATGGTGCAATATGACATGCTCTAATTCATTAAATAATACTTTTTTTTTCACTATTGATGCTCAAAATTGATGTGTCTAACAACACAAAAAGGTTAAGTATGTAGTCATAGTCCAGTGTGGGTACCAAGCAGGAAACATCTGATGAGCCAATAAGAAGCAGCAGTTGTACAGTCCCACAAATCGCTGGCTGTGTTTATCTTGGCAGCTGCACCACTTTAACCCCTGTGTGAGGTTGGAGCCTCATTAGTGCACACATTTATATTTGTCTAGCTATGCTAAAAGGCTTTTTTTCTTTTGCGTAGTGCAAGTCAAATGTAAAGAGGAACCCATCACTGTTATAGATCTTTTAAAATGTCCACCACATCAGAAAACCCATTGTTTTAATTGCCTTTCACATCAGATTATACATTATTTGATGTGACAGGTATTTACAGCTATTTTTTTCTGGTGTGCAGACGTTTAATACAAGATGTATATATTTCAGTTGGTGTGGCAGGTATTTTGCATGAAGCTGCCGCTTGTGCTTTCTCAGCAACTACCTGCGCCTGTTCCTTGTCTCAGCTGTGGACAAGATCAGACGCAGGCTGACAGCTCAAAATAAACGTTGTGGGTAACGTGAAATGTACATTTGGTGCCATGGACTTGTCGAGCCCTGATCTTAGAAAACTTGTCTATATCTAAATGTGTTTTAGATGGTAAAATTTGAAAATGTTAGCCTACCATATGTTGCTTCTGTTACACTCCTAAACCAACAGTACTTTAGCCCACAGCCTAGCACTAACTTTATCTGCTTTGCCTGGTGGTTAGACACTGCAAATAGAATTAACTAACCAGACTGCACCTTCTTCCACCTGTAAGCAAGGGCAGGGGAGGCCAACCCCTCAATATCAAACCAGAAGATTAGTCCATCCACAAGGATTAAAAATGAAGAGAATAAACATAATTTTTAATACTGGTGGCAGGTCTGGTGTTCTGACGACTTGTGCAGCCTTGTGGGAAAAATGCAACTGTAGCGCAAACCAATAGCCAAGTCTATCAATCAGTGCTACTTTATGGAAAAATGCTACCTTAAAAGGACATTCTAGCCAAAATTGGAATCCACGTGGATGCATTTCAGCATTTTTGTAATGTACATGTACTGGCAATACATATACTGTATATACTTTTTCCTATCTTTAACATGGGTTTAGACAACACTAGACTGTGCATTTTTAGAAGTAAAGTACACTTTATTCCGAACAAAGTGTACTTTATACCAGGTGCACCACCTGGTAGATTTTACTGACCACCCAGTTAACATTTTAATTAATATTAAGCTAAAAGTAGCCAGTCTTAAAGATGTTAAATTTGTGCTTTGGATAGCAAAATATTATAAAATATTACTCTGCCCCACCTGGCAACTTCATAATCCCACCCGGCTGGCAACATTTTATGTGGAGAACTCTGAAAAGTTTGCACTGAATGTGCCTTTAAAGGGACATAAAACCCCAATTTTTTCTTTCATAATTCTGATAGAACATACAATTAAAAAAAAACTTTCCAATTTACTTCTGTTATCAAATTTTCTTCGTTTTCTTGTTATCCTTTCTTGAAAAGCTGGGATGTAAGCTCACGACTGTGCATGTGTCTATATCACTATATGGCAGCAGTTTTGCAACAATGTTATACATTAGCAGGAGCATTAGATGGCAGCACTATGTCATGTAGTGCTTCAGGCATGGGCAGGCTACCTACCTAGGTATCCCTTCAACAAAGAATAACAGGAGAGCAAAGCAAATTTGATAATAGAAGTAAATTGGAAACTTTTTTTAAAATTGTATTTTGTATCTGAATATTGAAAGATTTTTTTGGGGTTTTAATATCCCTTTAAGCCAGGCCTTCATAAGCACCATCCTCTGGGCTGCCATATCATTTAAGAATTGGGACTTGACACGTAGGAAATTGCACCTGACTCTCTAATCACTTCATGTCTCGCTGCTACTCAAGGACAGCTACCGGTGAAAGCAAGGTCCATGATTTTCATTCTGCATGTGCATTTGGCTTTAAACCTTTCATTTACATCTAATATTATTAAGCTAAAAGGTATTGATCAGTAATTTTTAGGCTCTCTATGAAGTTTGCTTCTCTTCTCCTTGTAAAAAAGCAAAATTAGACCATTTTAAATTAATTAAAAAAATATTCACATTACTTGCAATTAAAGGGATACTAAACCCAATTTTTTTCTTTCATGATAAAGATAGAACATGCAATTTTTTAATTAACTTTCTAATTTTAGGTTCAGCACCCTGAATAGCGCTTGCTTTATTGGTGGCTACGTTTAGCCACCAATAAGCAAGCATAACCCAGGTTCTGAACCAAAAATGGTCTGGCTCCAAAACTTTATATTCCTGCTTTTTAAATAAAAGATAGCAAGAGAACGAAATAAAATTGATAATAGGAGTAAATGAGAAAGTTGCTTATAATTAATTGCATGCTCTATCTGAATCATGAAAAACAAAAATTGGGTTTAGTGTCCCTTTAAGGCTGTTTTCTGTTAGATCATTTATTGCATTTGATCTCCAGAATAAATATTTTCTAAATTTTAATGTCAGCTAGACACTTTTCTTTGGAGTTAAGACAATGGAGTGTGCATAGAAATAGATGTAGTATAATTGAAAACATGGACATAGGACCTAGCACTAAAATTCCAGGTGCCATGGCTTTTTGGGTAATAATAGCTACTTGTTTCTCAGCTTTCAATGCTAGTTTTAAAATTTGAACCCTTCTCTACAAACCACTATGTAACACTATCTGTCCTAATTAGAATTATGTCACTTTGTTTTGTGCATCACTCACTTGCTGTATACTGTGGCCCCAAAAAAATTAAGTGCATTACAGATGGAGGATATAAAAAAACAATGTTGTTCAAAACCCACCAGCTAGAATTTTGACTGCTACATTGCAGAGAATTGTGAGATTTTGTTTAGCTGCAATACCACCATTTATTTGATTTATTGGTTGGCAAGCAAAATAAATTGTGAAGCACACTGCAGCTACAAAATATGTATACTTTATTAGTACAGCCATTTGTAAGCAATGTATTGGGTCATATAATTATAATTCGGACATTTTAAAGTATTTTCTTTTTATTAGTGCACCAGAAATGATTACCTGCATTACAAATTATTTACAAACAAAATAAGGGTTTTCATAGCATTTAAAAATGTAATTTTGTCAGCAAAGTTTGCATTTACTTTTGCCCCAGAACACCCCATCCCCCCATTATTTAATCCCTTTCCTACCTGGAATTGCAGAGAAAATCAAAATACTGGAGAATTTGTAGCATTTCTGCTATCACTCCATTTAAACAGAAATATATGTTTTTCTTTTTGTTTTTTTAAACTTACCTATTAAAACTATATACATATTTTTAAGTAGACAACCAAATATATTGTTCTAGGCCCGTTTTGGTACATTTCATGTCACCATTTCACTGCTAAATGTGATAATATAAAAACAAATTAACTTTTTCACAAACTTTGAGTTTCTCACTGAAATTATTTACATACCGCTTGTGCATTCATGACACAAATGATTGTAAAAGCTTCTCTGGTATCCCCTTTGTTCAGAAATAGCAGATATGCATGGATTTGCCATTGTTTGTTTTTTGGTAACTAGAAGTCTGCTACTAATGAGATTTTAGGCAGTGAAGGGGTTAATTAGTTATCTGGTAAGGGAAATAGTATTGTAACAGAGTAAGAAGGGCTCTACAAAGCAGAGTCAAGTGTGTTTAAATATGAATTAAAATAGTAGTAATATGAGCACAGTACATCACCAATTCATAGAAATTTTATATTTAATTTGTTCAATGCTGATATAAAATTCATTAATAGTAAAAGACCAAAATATAAGACAAATTATTAAAACTCTACAATCTTACAATAAAAATAAGTATATCAAGTACACTATAAAAAATCCTCAAAAATTAGCAATTCATAAGTTTAAAAGTGGATAACAGATCTAAAAAGTGAAGAGGTTTGAACACCGGAGCACAGAGGATGTGTGAGACGCCTGCTCCTGGATTAAGGTACTCCTATAATATAGCCATAGACTATCATTTGAGCTGGAGGTGAATACCGGATAATACCGGTTATCACGGTCTGTGGTTTACATATGAACAGAAGTCGAGAAGCAAGGCACGCATAACCAGTGCTTTCTTAGAGCGGTGAACAAATTATTAGTGGCAATTGGGAGATGTCCCAGGACTTTTTAGATCAGTTATCCACTTTTAAACTTGTGAACTGCTAATTTTTGAGGACTTGATTTACTTATTTTTATTGTAAGATTGTTGAGTTTTAATAATTTGTCTTATATTTTGGTCTTTTATTATTAATGAATCTTATTTTATTTCAGCATTGAACAAATCAAATATAACATTTCTATGAATTGGTGATGTACTGTGCGCATATTACTACTATTTTAATTCACATTTAAACACATTTGTAGCGCCCTTCTTACTCTGTGTTACAATTGCTTTATATTATATATCTTTGGAAAGGAGATATTTTGGAAGAGGCAGTGAGTCAGGAGTAGAACGCAACACTTGTGTCTTGTTTCAAGGCAAATAGTATTGTAATGTAGGTATTGCCCTCCTACCCGGCAACTCCCTGATCCCTTCCAAACAGCTCTATCCCCTCACTTACACTCATCCCCACCATCTTAGGTACTGGCAGACAGTCTACCAGATGCAATTTAGGGCCTTTTTTTTCTTTTTATTTTTTTTCTTCTACAGTTTAGTGGTCCCACACCTGCCGCCGGCACCAACGGATATTGTTACAGACAGTAACACAGACCATGTTACTGTCTGTAACGATCTGGGAATCTGCTCCGTTATCATGTGAAGACATTAGCCAGCAGCTCAGAAAAAACAGCTCTAGGCTGTCAATTCCCTCATCCCCCAGTCATTCTGCCGAGGGAACAAAGAACAGTAGGAGAAATATCAGGGTAAAAAAGGTGCCAGAAGAAAACATTAGAATTTAGGGCCGCCCATCTGAGAACACGGGCGGGAGCTGTAGACTCTCCCTGTACAGAAGGAAGGGAAATGATCTGGTAAGCATAATTTATGTTTTCCTTCTTAATACAGGGAGAGTCCACAGCTGCATTCCTTACTTATGGCAAATTATACCCAAGTTCTAGAGGACACTGAATGCTAATGGGAGGGTAAAAAGAGAGGCGGCCCCCATCTGAAGGCACCACAGCCTGCAAAACCCTTTCTCCCGAAGATTGCTTCAACAGAAGCAAACTCTATAGAAATGTAGGAAAAAGAATGTGAGTACCAAGTAGCCATCCTACCAATTAGATCCACAGGCCTCATCTTAGAGGCTCAATAGGACGTCACTGCTCCCATAGAATGAGCCTTGATCCTCTGAGGAGGCTTGAGTCCCGCTGTCTCATATCAAGCGGATGACACTCCTCAACTAAAGATAACAAACCGATAAAATATGTTTATCCTCATGCAACCTCAAGATAGAACTCCATACTCTGTAGTAAACTTTCCTTCGAGAAGAAGGAATAGGACCACAAGTTCCCGATTGAAGTTGTGATTTGCCACAACCTTAGGAGGAAAACCTAACTAGGTTCATAGAACAACCCTATTATCGAGGAACACTGGATAAGAATGGTCGTCTGGCAATGCCGTAATCTCAGACACTTCTGCACGCAGAAGCCCTAATTAGGCGGAAAAGGTCACTAAGATAAACTTAACGTCAACCTCATGTATAGGTACAAATGAAGTCCCATGCAAAACTTAAGAAGAAGATCTAAGTTCCAAGGGGGAGCAGTAGATCAACACACCGGCCTAATCGCAGTCAGAGCTGTAACTAAAAAAAAAATAAATAAAAAAAAATAAAAACCGACAGGGCCAACTTGTCCCAACAAGTAACTAGCTAAAAGGCCCTTTTCCAGACTATCCTGGAGGAAGAAAGAGTTCTAGCAAACTAGATTAGTGCGCCAGGATGAACTACGCGCTTTACAGCAGGAGTCCTCCACACCATGAGATAGATGACAAGGGACCAGCTTACATGCTTGAAAGGGCCATAACCTCTCGGAAAAACCCTCACTTGGCTAGGACCAAGCGACATCTCGCAGTCCGCCTCAGAGAGAAAACATTTGATAAGCAAAGGGGCCTTGATTCATCAGATCCCTGCGACAAGGTAACCTTCCTGGAGGTGAAGACACCATCCCCCTCTAAATCGCGACCCCAACTTTACGGCCGCAACGGAGCAATCAGAATCCCTGACACCTGCTCCTGATTCGAGCCACCACTCGAAGAAAGAGTGATATTGCCGAAGAGTAAGAATTATATTGAACCTCCAAGGCACTGTTAAAGCATCCATTAGCTCCGCCTGAGGATACCTCAACCACGACCCATCTGTGGGTAACTTGGTATAGAGACGGGACGTCTGATTCCCATCCGGCATCCCTTACCAGATACAAATATCTGAAACCCCTCGGATGGATTCCTTATCCCCATTAAAGGGAAAGACTGTAGAGACCATCCGACCTGGGTGACCACCCCCGGAGAGTGAATCGTGGACAACGAGCAGTAGTGGGCCTCTGCCCACTACCAAACCGGAGATACTACCCTCAATAGGGATTCGCTAGTTCTCCGATAGAGATCTAAGCCACCGAGAGTAAGANNCTGACTAGAATCTATACAATGGGGCAGACCAAGTAGACTAAACCTTCAGATCAAAGAGATTGCCTGAAGATCCAAAGCTACTCGGGGAAAAAACTCCTGAGTCCACGGGCCCCCTCTTGGTACGCTCTCACCCCCTGACGGACTTGCGACCATAGTCAAAACCGCCACGGGTGATTAAGAAAGATGTTCCTCAGGACAAGGAGATCTGGACAAAGATCCCAGAGAATGATTCTCTCAACCAGTAGTCCAGGTAATTTTGTTAAGACAGATTCGAACAGCGCCACTCCGCTGCCTCATCAGACACTGAGCCTCGGCCAAGATGAGACCTGGCAAAAGGAATGAAGTCCAGTCTAACACAGAGCCAGCAATGGCTCCTTACTTCACAAGTTCGATAGGCATGTCTTCCTGTCTTATGATGACTAAATTAGCATCCAGGATCCTCTCTGATCGAGGAAGACATATGAAATCTCTAAAGGACCTATATCAGACTCGACGATGGAAATTAAACCAGAATCGTCAAAACAAGGGAAGCTACCTTTGGATCTGGACTCAGGTCACTGCCAAAAAAAACCCTAGATTTCTCCAAGGCTCTAAAAGGAGTATCGAGACCAAAATGACAAGAGCAATGCTTTGGAAGTGCTGGTCCAGACAAATGCAACCTTAGGAATCAGAAATGCTCCCTGACGAGGAAAGAAAAGGTATGATATCCTTCCTCAACAGTGGTCCTGCACTGCTCCTCCCGTACCAAGGGTAGAGAGGACCTTATAGTCGCCCAACAAGGAGGCATGATAAGGTTGCATTAAGTACATTAGGGTCCAAATATGACAGAAGTTCCCCTCCTCTGAGACCCCGAAACAAATAAACGGTTTGAATGATCTTCCAAACCTCACTCGGCGATAGGCACTGGGACAATGACTCCAAAGGAGAACAAAACCCCTGAAGGATTCCCTCTCTCTGACTGAAAGACAGGATCAAGAAAAGGAAAACTGCCCTGGAAGGCTGAGATATGGAGCCTAGCTATAATTTCCTGAATCAAGCGTCCGAAAAGAGCAAGTCAGTTCCCACACAATCCAAGATAGGACCTGGAACTGGCCCCTCCTGCCAATCTAGGTTAGGCAGGCCTCTGCATGGACTTATTCCAGGACTGGATTGGACTTGGATAGCTAAGGCTTAGCGGAGATCTTAACCGCACCAAAAATAACAAGAGAAAAATAACCTGTCTGTCAGATTTGCTTTCTCATCCAACGGTTAAAACCACAGAATAGTGTAACCAAATAAATCTTCCTCCATTCAAAAGGAGAGAATAGACTCAGAAGACATATCTGTCAGCCTGAAACCCTAGCTTTGGGCCAGAAACTGTGAAAGTTCCAATAAAGAATTATAAGCTCCAATGCCTTAATTCTTTCTCAAAATATATTGAGGGAAACATTACCTCGAATCGAGACAGAGATGCTTCATAGGAAGTCTCTAGAAACTGTAACAACCTAAGTCGACAGTACATAAATATCCCTCTCTAGACAAAACAACTTATAAAAAGAGTTTCCGCTAATAACCAAGAGCTCTAAGAATAAACTATCCTTAAGCGGAAAAGAAAACAAACGGACGGCAAGCGCACGAAAAGTGTTGGCCAAGTAGGGATGTGCAACGACCCACCCCTCTATAGAGCTCGGAAGCAGGGACATAAAAAGGAAATAGGCGAAAAGGAATAGGATCTTCATCCTTCCTCACCCGTCTTAATCAACTTCGCCATCTGATTCAATTATCTGAGATTTAACTGGAAGATCAGTATTGGGCATCTCTAATATCGACACTACTTTGCTTAGAAGCCAGCGCAGGCGTGCCACCTTAAATCTAAAGGCGAAATCCTCCTCTGCCGGTGGAATAGAAGCAGCAGGCTCCGACCCAGAAGGTCCGTACTATGACGCATCAGAGAGAACCGCATCCCCAGACGACTGATCGGATAAAAACATCAATTTATATGAGGCTCCCTGGGCCGAAGTGCATGGATTAACCCTTTGTTTGCGCGTAGCAGTACGAGGCAAAGCGGCTAAGGCTGCAGACATCGCCATACGGAACTGGGCCGTAACGTCTCGTGGAAAAAGGCCCCCTCCAGGTGGAGGATTAGCGATGCAACGGAAAGCTGCATGTGTAGGATCGGATGACTGTAGGGGACACGCCTCATGGGACGAAGATTCCTCAAAGGCGGAAGGCTCAGTGGCATCTTACATCTCAACATTGGTTGATGAAAAC
>CAJPDP010500549.1:0-10408 GCA_905336975.1 Bombina variegata variegata
AGACCTTGATAACTAGAGGCCTCTGTGTTAAGTGAAACGTATGACAGAAAAGAGAAAAAAAACACAGGGACACACATCCTTTGGAAAAACAAAAACACTCCGCATACAGATAAAAAGTTAACCCCTTTCACCTAAAACCATGAGGCCTTCATGACAGATTGATTGAGCAAGAGGAACTACCACAACTGATGGCACTGATGTTAGAGTTCCTGAAATGAAACATCACCCTTTTACATCTCAGATTGGTGCATATGTGCCTAGACATATATATGCTTGCAGCAAGAGGATGGCATTCGTGTTTCTCCATATGAATCTGAAGCCCGTAGCTGGAACGGAGCTTAAGTAAGTACTATTTCCTTACACCAAGCCTCACAATCTGTGATGGAAAATATTAAAAACTGCACAGACTACAAATAAAGTACACATACCACACAAACAAACAATACATACTAGACATGGACTGTAAAAGGCTGCTATTGTTCATGTATGGCAATGTAAATTACACAACTTATTAAATTGTGTCATATATAAGCTGCATGACATTCATATATTTTAATTTACCAAATGTAGTTATTTATTTTATTATTCTGCTCTATTTTAGTGTGAAGTGTAAAAATATATACAGACACACACACACACACACACACACACATCCACACACACAAGACACACACACACACACACTCACAAGACATACACATAAAAAACAAAACAAAAAAAACTGCTAGCTGATGTATGAATTCTAACATTTTGGTATAGCAGCCAGAGTTTTTGGTCAACACACAAAATGTGCTTGCAGTGTCTGTGACCTGATGTCACTCAGATGCAGACTCATGTAATGTAATCTGTCATTATGTAACATGTATTACAATGCCTATACAGGTATACTCTGTGTTATGTATATAAGGGAGGTATGTAACAGCTCTATGTATGTATGGGATTCTGTATTGGGGTAAAGGGGAGGGACGAATGACAATGTGTCGTCCCCATTGACCACACCTGTATATTTATATGGGGAGGACACACTGTTAGTGCTCAGTAAGATTTAATTCTGTACTTTCCTGTTAAGTAGTGGGTTTGAAGCAGACTGTGATTTACAGTCTAACACAGCAGGAATGGGAAGCAGGTAAGAAGAACAAGCTTGTTCACTCTATCAACTCATAGACTGTCTTTATTCCCACTTCACCATGTAGGTAGAGCAGAGCAAGAATAACCAGCATTGGTACAGCATAGGCAACTTCTGTAAGGATATGCTGACATACCCACATTTAGCAAAGAAAAGTCATTAACAGCCGGGGAGTCTGTGCGGACTCACAGTAATCTAAGCAAAGAATGGCTTTTTCTTAAAGGATTTTTGACTGTTAAAATTCTGCATCAGTGTTTTTCCCCCAATGTTAGTTACTTTGCATGTTTAGTTCACATGGTAATAAATCGGATACATATTTTTTTAAATAAAAAGTTATTGTTATTAGTAAATAATACTTTTACATTTTGAACTGCGTAATCTTAAGATAATATGAAATATGAAACCCAATAGTATGGAAAATAATGTACTTTTTCACCGGTTATTTGTCTATATGATATTTTATTATAATTCTCTTACTTTATCCATATGATTCACATAAAAAAATAACCTTTATAACGTTTCGTACTATTATTTTTTTTCCTTTTAATCCTTGATTTTTTTAAAACTGCTTTTTTACTGCAATTGAAGGTAGAACTAATTGTGTACAGTATTTACTGAATATAAAGTGTGTTTAAGTTAATGCAAGAAAAAAATATATAGTGGCAAATTAGTTTAGCAAATTGTGAAAAACAAGGTAAAAATGTTATTAAAAGTTGGAGGGGGGGGGGGACAGACAGGTTTATATTATTATTATTATTATTAGCATTTATTTGTAGAGCGCCACAGATTCCGCAGCGCTAATATTATAATGTTGTTTTTTTAGTGTGTTTTGTTATAATCTTCTCTGCTTTTGGTGACTGCACACATTTTTGGATGTTTTACTTAGGGTAGTCTAGGTGTTTGCTAGGACTAATAATAATAGTAATAATAAATACATACATACAATTGCTCTCTTACAAGCTACAATCTTTATGGGGATTTATTTATCTAATAAAGGTTTTGCAGCCAGGTCAGTATTACTGGCTGAAAAAGAAAATTTAAACAATAGAACTTCAAATAAGTGTTTGCTATTCCACTGTTGATTCCACATTGTGTGATTTCTGTTTCTAAACAAAAGTTACTATAAACTAAAATTGCAGTCGGGTAGGGCTTACATTTTTAAATAACTTTCCAATTTATTTCTATTATCTAATTTGTTTGGTTCTCTTGGTATCCTTTATTGAAAAGTATACCTAGGAAGACTTAGCCGATTAGTGGCTGCACATATATGCCTCTTGCCATTGGCTTTCAGCTAGCTCCCAGTAATGTATTACTGCTCCTTCAACAAAGGATATCAAGAGAATGAAGCAAATTAGATAATAAAAGTAAAAGTTGTTTAAAACTATATGTTCTATCTGAACCATGAAATTAAAAAATTGGGTTTCATGTCCCTTTAAGTTAAGAAGGTACATTTGCAATTTTATGCAAGTAAAAAGCAACTATTAAGCCTTTTTTGGGGGGTGGGGGATAAATTGCAAATTGCTGTTTTGTGTGTGTCTGTGTATATATATTTATTTATTTTTTAATGAGTTTTTGTTATCTGCTGTTGTATCTATGCTTTAGAAATTGGGGTTTTTTGTTTTTTTTGCAGTTTTCCATTCTAATATAAGGTCACAAAAATAAGATAAATACAATTATACAAAATAGTTCATTGTGCAGCACGTATGCATATATACACAAATGAAGTTAGTTACACATCTATAGGGATGTGCAGTTATGCTGCACAGTGAGCTACTGTATATCATTGGTTAACCTCTCTACGTAAAGATCATAAACCTGTTATGTTATGAACAAAACCAACTGACCAGGTGAGGTTTTCTATTGCTGAATACTATCCCTGCTATGCTTTAAAGTTGACCTGAGTAGCATTCCACTGGAATGAGGGAGTTTGAGTTAGAAAATGATTATAGACTGAAGTAAAAAATCCAGATTCCCTAGATTGTATATGTTTTGATATTCTAGGTAATGAGCTATGTTTTATGAAAGGTCAAAAAACTTCTAAGAATCACTGTTTCTCCTAATCCAAATTGCTGGCATTTAGGCATTTAAAGTATGTTTGGCAATTAAAAAAGTGACCTAGATTACAAATGGAACAAAAATATTATTGCACTAACATCTTTCCTACCAATCAATAGGGCTTTTATTTTTGCTCTCATATTAGAAACTTTTCAAAATTGTATTCTGTGTCTGAATCAGAAAATATTTTTTTGTGGTTTAATTTCCCTTTAATTTAACCTAAGTATCCTGTGCAGTTTGACAATGAAAAAAGAGAAAATAATGGATTATATATATATAAACCATAAAATCTGAGTGTGTAAAACTACATATCAAGGGAGCAAGGGGTCCTATAGGTGGACCGTATCTTCTACCACCAAATGCCACATTTTACTTTTATTATTATTATTTTTCTAATGGCCATGAAATACAATACAACTGCATTATGAGCAAATGCATAATAAAAACACAATGCAGTAACACTTAACTTTGAACCTTTGAGCAGTAGCATTTTTTTCTTTTCAATTCCTTTACCCTTGTCTCATGTGACAGCCATGACGCCAATCACAGACTCATGTTTGTATAAACTGTGGACTTTTTTAACATATTCAGTAGGAGGTTGTGCCTCAAAAAGTGTGCAAATAAAAAAAAAAGAAGACACTACACAATCAGTATTGAAAGACAAAATAGCTAGACATATTTATTTTGTGTCCTAAAGGATTCAATTGATTTATTTTTTTAGAGAGATCATCAACCTAGTTTGTCATAGGTGCAGTAGAATGTAAATGCTTGTTGTATAGTAAACAGAGATGAAAAGATAGAAAAAGAAACCGGCATGCAGCTAAAAATAACATAGAAAGTGGACATGGTTAGAAAAGGGACAAGCAGAGGGGGAATAGGAAGACAAGATGGAATTAAATAAGAAGGATGATTATGGTTAACAGAAGCAAATGTACCCATTTTAACATCCTCCAGAACCATGCAGCTTCCTTGGACTTTAGCCTCTTGGCTATATAATATCAGAAATGTTAAAATATAAACACTTTCCCTCTTTCCCATTCACCCTGTTCCTCATATCACACCCTTATAAACTGGCATGCTTTAGCCACGCCTCTCAATGCGAGTCGTCCAATTATGCAATGGTTATCTGGACAATGGTAGATATGCACATGAGTCCTGGGTCATCTAGAGCCCCAATAGCCGCAAATTATGTGTATGTGATACCTGACATAGCAATGCACAAACAGACCAATTTCTTTTCAAAGTTTTCCAACTGCTTTGCACACTAAGTAAAAACTAAATAAAATGTTAGATGACATTCCGTGATAAGTTGGATATGTATGCAAATGCCTAACAACATGCGTAAGACAAATTGCATGTTTACTTATCAGATGATTAAGACAGAACAGGATATTAAATCCAAAAACTTATGATACTGATAATATTTGTATGCAAAGCTTCCAAAAGGTTGAAAACTGATAGATAGAAGACACGTCTCATTAAAATTACATTACATTGTAAAACTGGTTTCCCCTTAAAGGGACATTATACACTCGATTTTTCTTTGCATAAGTGTTTTGTAGATGATCCATTTATATAGCCCATACATTTAAAAAAAAAAAAAAAGTTCAGTTTTGCTTATTTTTAAATAACATTGATCTGACTTTCAGACTCCTAACTAAACCCCAAAGTTTTAGGAGAATACTGATGTATGCCTACTCCAGCTTGCTCCTGTTTGTGTAAAGGGTCTTTTCATATGCAAAGGAAGGGGGTGTCTGTTATTTTCCACTTAAAGTGGGTGTTCCAGCTACCTTTTTAACAGAGCTAAATTTGGAACTTCTAAGTAAGTTTTTAAACAGTTTTATACTGGATTTTAGATCAGTATCTGTGCATATTATTCTTTATAGTAGTGTCTATTACATGCAGTTATATGAAAATTGGTGTATACTGTCCCTTTAATGTGTTTCCACTGATTTGTTATATCAGCAACATAGAGTAAAACATATAGGAAATTGATCCTCTAGTTATATTTTTGAATACAAAATAGATGGGGTTTTTATATTGAAAACAGAGCCCATTTAAATGAACTGAACTTGCATAAAGGACAGATAATCTTATCTTATAATTTCTCTATACACACATACCTCCTTATCACAAAGACTAAGGGACAAATTATATAAAATTCGCAGATTTAGACGCCAACACTTGCAGGAGCAGCCTTCATGTGAAAGTGCTCAATGGAGGGCGAAATACAGAGGGGGGGAACCAGCGTACTTTAAAACTTGAATATAAAGCTTAATACAAATCAAATTACGCTGTTATTGAGTTGTATTAAGAGTTAGATTCAAGTTTTAAAGTACGCCGGTTCCCCCCTCTGTATTTCGCCCTCTATTGAGAACTTTTACATGAGGGCTGCTCCTGCAAGTGTTGGCGTCTAAATCTGCAAATTTTATATAATCTGTAAATTCGCTGAAATGTTTATATGTATAGGTTTTTCTTTCAGAATAATTAGTGTTTTGACTATTTTGGTGAAAAAAACAGTGAGAACTGTAGTGCAAAAATGTTTATAGAACTGCGCTTGAATTTAAGAGAAAATTTCTTATATGCCCATGGAACACCCATATTCAGCCCATTTTATGAAAAAAAATATCAATTACAATTGCAATTTATGCTGTGCATATTTAATACAATGTATTTCTGTGTAATTTACATACACATTTTATGTTATTTGATTAAATACGATTTTTGGTGAAAAACTTTGTTTTGATGCACCTAAACAATATATTTTTTTCCTGCATAATTTTGTGTGAATGGTTCAATTATTCATTTTGTATGATTTTTAAATTACGATTTTCATTGTGTACTTTTGTAATGTAACATAGTAACATAGTAGATGAGGTTGAAAAAAGACCGAAGTACATTGAATTCAACCTATACAAATCTANNATCCAAACAATTTTTAAATGTATCAAGGGTATTGGCATTCACTACCTCCTTTGGTAATGAGTTCCACAATTTTATTGCTCCTACAGTGAAAAAACTTTTCCGTTGCAGGAGATTAAATCTCCTTTCCTCCAACCTTAAATTGTGACCTCCGGTCACAAACAATGTTCTTGTAATAAACAGAGCTTCTGCCTTCTCTGTATATGGGCCTTGAATATATTTATATAAAGTATGAAACTCCTCCCCATACAAAAATGTAGCATAAGCCCCTTAGCAAGACACTCACTGGTGAGCATTCTTATAGAATCTCACTAGCCCAGAGAACTTTATAGAATTAGATCCTTAGTGAGAGCAACTGAAATTTAACATTTTGCCACTCCCCATGAGGCTACTGGCGATTCTTGTTTACATAGCTTTTCTTTAAAAAATACAAAAGTATTCATAGTCGATATTGACATTTTTAGTGGTGGTGGTTTCAACAGGCAACATTGCCTATTTTAAATGACAAAATAACATTAATGGGGTTGTTTGCAATCAATTGAATACACTCCAGCAAGTAAAATGGATCATTAGGACCATATGAAGGGGGGAAACATTTCTTTTGTATAACATTTTTCTTGTCCCATGCTCCTTAGAGAGGCCAAAAAGAAAATTCTGTAACCTACAAATGTTGCAAATTAAAAGGGACAGTCTACTTGAAAATTGTTATTGTTTAAAAAGATTGATAATCTCTTTATTATACATTCCCCAGTTTTGCATAACCAACACAGTTAAATTAATATACTTTTTACCTCTATGATTACCTTGTATCTAAAACTCTGCAAACTGCCCCCTTATCTCAGTACTTTTTACAATCTTGCATTTTAGCCAATCAATGTTGGTTCTTGCACAACCATTCTCAATGGTTATCTATATCACACGCATAAACTATTATTGTCTAGCATTTGTGCAAGATTTAAAAACCACTGAGATTACAGGCTGTCTGCTGGGGCTTAGCAACAGGCAAACTTAGAGGTTATAAAGTATATTAATATAACAATGTTGGTTATGCAAAGCTGAAGAATGAGAGTAAAGGCATTATGTATCTTTTTAAACAATAAAAAATATCAAGTAGATTGTCCCTTTAAATAACTGCTTTAGTCTATCTGCATCATTTAGATCACTTACATTACATCATTTACTTGTTGGCCTTACTTACAAGAGGTGTTTAATGCAGGTTAGTTTGGATTTATTCACTTATTATAAAAGCAATAATTTGTCAGATCTTTCAAAAACACAATAAAAGAAACTGGGCGAAAGTAAAACCTTTCAGTGTCTGCAGCCTTGCAAGTTGCTATGCTGGTTCATGCATCTGTATTGTGAAGCTAGAGAGACTGGAGGTATTTTGCTCTCTTGAACCTTTTCAAACAATAAATAAAGGCCATTAAACACACAGGACCTGATATTCAAAACCGCGCCGGCATGAAGAGAAATCCCGCAAAATCTTTGGGATTTTTTTTAGGCCTCGTATTGTAATGTAGGAGTCTTTGTTTCACATGAGGTAACATACACATTTCTCAAGATAAAATGGTGTTTGTAAATTTTTTTAAGAAGTTCTTAGATAATCTCACCTGAGAGTCAAGGTTTTAAAAATTTGGCCCAAAGACTCCAAATATTAATAATATTCAAATTGAAATCTGTTAAAGGGTATTTGTTATTTTGTATTTATGCATAATATATATCAGCGATTAAACACTGCATTGGAAACATCTGTGAACAAAATACATGGTTTAAAACAAATTTTTAAAACATTATTTGCATTGTTTTGCAGTTTATGCATAAACCCCTTGAAAACTTTCCTAAAAACTATTTTACTTATATCCTCTACTGCGGCCAAGGCCTCAAATGTGCATATATATATAAATATTTAGTAGTTTAGTAATCCAGTTAAATTACATGAAAATCTGGAAAAGTAAATAATGAAAGTACCTTTCAGTTAAATAATGTAAGTATCGTTCAATATTTTTTTACGGTGAATAATTAAATATTTTATGAGGAATTACATTTTGATTTTAATGTCTTTTAAACAACTACATGAGAAAGTCTAGCTATCTTTTTTTTTTTTAATGAAGACCTCCACTATTTGACCTTCAGTTTTGCACACCATTATGTTTTTGTTTTAAATTTTTAAATCTTTATTTATAATCCAGCAGTGTAAACGATATGATAAAAGAAACACAATTGCTTTTTCAGCGCACGGGTATCTTGAGAAACCAAAGAGAAATAGTAAATAAAGACATATTTGTATCAATGTAGCGATACAATATGAGACAAACAGATTTGAACAAAATACAGAAATATTGTACATTGGAGATGTCCTTATTTAACCATAATACAAAAGAAAAAGACCATGCAATATATATGGAAAATTAACATCTGTACATTGAACAGGAATACATTGTGGGATATTTAAAATACATTTAAAAAAAAAATTTGAAAAAAAAATAACGAAAAACACACAAAGAATACATTTAATGATACCACTACGGTCCTCAGTGGCTACTTTTAACAGAAAATACCAAATGGCTGAGAGACCAAAACTGAGGGAGAGAGAGAGAAAAAAAAAGGGGGAAGGAAGGGAAAGGGGCCCTCTCTCTCATCCCACCTCCCTATAGTTCGATACCCAAAGAGGGGGGAATACATCCAGCAAGACAAGATCAGCAAAGCTCTTAGAACTCAAAAAGGGAGATAGTATATATTTTTGAACTGACAGCGGGTAAGACCTAAGTACTGGAAGCCAACCATGAATAAGTTTACTGATTTTCTTTTCTGTTGCTGAGTATGAAAAGGAGGAGCCATATGTACGCACCATTATGTTACGGCACTTTAGGTTTAATGCACCTCTGATTTAGCACTAAAACCGTAGCTAAAATGAGTTTATCAGAGTGGCCCCATATAAGTCTATTACTTGAGGGATTTAGCAAATCTGGATGCTAGCGCGCCCTAGGCTTTTGCACATGCGCTAATATTGAAGTAAAAATGGAAGCTCTATGGATTTGGCTTTAGCCGTGTTAGTAGGATTTTCTTAAGCAATGTTTATACCATTTTCCACCTGACAATTATTAGCAACTATGTAAACGTGACCATAGTAAGCTAGGTTCAGTAATGCAAATGAAAGGCGTAATAAGAAAGTCTGTAAGGAAACAAAAATGTTGTAAGTTTCTGGCATTAGATAAGTAACTTGTTTTTCTTGTGTTATTGTACATTGTTTCATTGGTACTTCAGCTGGGTTATACAGGACAAAGCAGAGTTGATGTAGATGACATTTCCAATAAGAGGGAGCGTAATATAAATAACATCTATGCAGAAACTATTGTTAGCTGCCAAAGATTCTTATCAGTAGCCAAAAGCAAGCAGCATGTTAAGGTTTGGGAGTAAATGTACATCACTTTATAGTTACAGAGTTGCAACCATGTGCGATCACTATCACTATCAATTACTTGTGATCATAACTGAACCTCACAAACATTAAAGGGACATGAAACCCAATTTTTCATGATTCAGATAAAGCATACAATTTTAAATAACTTTGTGATATATTTTTATTATCTAATTTTTTCCTTCTCTTTGTATCCATCTTTGAAAAGTATACCCAGGTAGGCTCAGAAGCTGCTGATTTGTGGCTGCACATATATGCTTCTTGTCATTGTCTTTTAGCTAGCTCCCAATAGTGCATTACTGCTCCTTTAACAAAGGATATAAAGAGAATTAAACAAATTAGATAATATAAGTAAATTGGAAAATTGTATGATCTATGTGAATCATAAAAGATACATTTTGGGTTTTATGCCCCTTTAAAGTATCAGCTGCACAGCTGCACCTGTCACTTTATAACCTTGCAGGCATTTTAAATATTAGTCTATGTCTATCATAAATTTACATTGTAGATTTGGAAAATAGATGAAGCCATTACTTCTGCTCTTGAAATGTTAAACAGAAAAAGGGAAATAGATTTATATATTCTGTATTTAAAGTTGTAATCTAATAAAGATCTAATTAATAAAAACATATGTAAAAATTTAATTTTTATGTTTTTTTATTTAATTTCTAATGGCCATTTGCTGTCATTGACTTACACCCATTAATTGTCATTAATAATATTGGCTTCTTCAAGATTCTTATGCATTCTTTTGGAGGTCAAGATTGTTATTAATACCAGTAAATCCAGGAGATCTCTATTTCCTACTCTCTAAAATGGTGGCTTTAGCCAATTGCCACTGTTGTACACGCAAATATCCCTATACTCTAGAGCAGTGTTTTTCAACC
>CAJPDP010500651.1:0-12439 GCA_905336975.1 Bombina variegata variegata
TGCGATCATCCACCGCACACTGAAGCTTGAATGCAAGGTACCCCTTTTACATTGGGGTAACCTTGCATTCCTATTGGCTGAAAAGTTCAAATCAGCCAATAGGATGAAAGCTGCTTACATACTATTGGCTGATCTCAGCCAATAGGATGGCGCTAGCGTAATCTAGCCCTAAAACTAAATTTATGCTTACCTGAATTTCTTTCATGCTGGTGAGAATTTATGATCCTTTATTCCTGAAAATTGCTCTTCTCTACCACTAGGAGGAGGCAAAGATTCCCACACCCCAAGAACCCTATAAAACCCCTCTCAACTCATACATACCTTAGTCTAATATATAGCCAATCTGTGGAGTCCACAAGTAATAACATAAAGAGAGGGATTTAAAAAAAAAAATTCACAGAGAAATTCAATCCATAACCCAATAAAAAGAGTGTTTCTTTTTTTTTTCCAATGCACTTAGAATAAAGCAAACAGGCAAAAAAACTAAATGCATGCTTACGTGATAAATTTCTTTCTTTCCGGACATGGAGAGTCTATGACGTCATTCCAATTACTAGTGGGATATTCAACTCCTGGCCAGCAGGAGGAGGCAAAGAGCACCCCGGTAAAGCTGTTAAGTGTAACTCCCCTTACCCATAATCTCCAGTCATTCAGCCAAAGGAAAATGGAAAAAGAAGAAAACACAAGAGTGAAAAGGTGCCGGAGGTTTACTCAAATAAACTGCCGAATTATAATTAAAAAGAGGGCAGGGTCGTGGACTCTCCATGTCCGGAAAGAAAGAATTGTATCAGGTAAGCATACATTTTGTTTTCTTTCGTATGACATGGAGAGTCCACGACTTCATTCCAATTACTAGTGGGAACCAATACCCAAGCTAGAGTACACAGAATGAACAGGGAGGGAGAACAAGAGAGGAGGACATAAACAGAAGGCACCGCCACTTGAAGAACCTCTCTACCAAAAGAGGCCTCAGCCAAGGCAAAAGTATCAAATGTGTAGAATTTGGAAAAAGTATGCAAAGAGGACCATGTTGCCGCCTTGCAAATCTGTTCCACAGAAGCTTCATTTTTGAAAGCCCGATGAGAGAAGACAGCCCTATTGGAATGATCCGTAACTCTCTCAGGAGGCTGCTGACCAGCAGTCTCATAAGCCAAATGAATTATACTCCATAACCAGAGGGAAAAAGTAGTAGAAGTGGCCTTCTGGCCCTTATGTTTTCCAGAGAAAACAACAAACAGGGCTGATGAATGCCGAAAATCCTTAGAAGCTTGTAGATAAAACTTAAGAACACGCACAACATCCAAGTTATGCCAAAGACATTCCTAATGAGAAGAAGGATTAGGACAAAAAGAAGGAACAACAATTTCCTGATTAATGATTCGATCCGACACCACCTTGGGAGAAACCTCAATATAGAATGAAGGACCACCTTATCTGCAATAAAAATAAGGTACGAGGAATCACACTGCAAAGCAGAAAGCTCAGTAACTCTGCAAGAGGAAGAAATAGCAAGGAGA
Organism: Bombina variegata variegata; assembly: GCA_905336975.1. NCBI lineage: Eukaryota > Metazoa > Chordata > Amphibia > Anura > Bombinatoridae > Bombina > Bombina variegata. The sequence continues at coordinate 1,518 of CAJPDP010500651.1, forward strand.
AACAAAGCCTTCCAAGAAAACCACTCTATATCAACAACATGCATCAGCTCCAACTGAGACTGCTGCAAAATAGGTTAAGGCTCCAAAGGGAAGCAACAGGATCAAACACAGGTCTGATTCTGACCAGTGCCTGAACAAGAGCTTGAACATTTGACAGACATTTGTGCAAAAAAGAAGACAATGTTCAGAAATCTGATCTTCAGAGTACGGACTGACAAACCTTTCTCCATGCCATCCTGAAGAAAAGCTACAAATTTGGTGAATCCTCACCCGGCACCAGGAGAAACACCTAGATTTGCAGCAAAAAAAGGAATATATGCCCCATTTTATGGTTAACCCTGTGAGAAAACAGGTTTACATGCCTGAAGGCTAGGAACAATGACCGCTTTAGAAAAACCACGTCCAGATAGGACTAGGCGATCAATCTCCAAGCAGCCAGCTTCAGAGAATATAGATCAGGATGAAGGAATGGACCCTGAATGTGAAAGAGGAAACCTCCAAGGTGGAAGAGATGACATGTTCACCAGATCCACAAGCCAGATCCTGCTAGGCCAGACAGGAGCTATTAGAATCACAGACGCTCTCTCCTGATTGATATGAGCAATAACTCATGGAAGAAGAGCAAAGGGAGGAAAACATTTATGCTAGACTGAAAACCCAAGGAACCGACAGAGAATCTATCAGAGCGGCCCGAGGATCTCTTGACCTAGATCCAAACTTTGGAAGCTCTGCGCTTGGACAAGACGCCATCAGATCCAATTCCCGAAACCCCCCACCTGAGGGTTATCCTAGAGAACACATCCGAAAGAAGAGCCCACTCCCCGGGAAGAAAAGTCTGTCTGCTTAGAAAATCCACCTCCTACATATCCACTCCTGGAACGTGGATGGCAGATAGGAGACAATCGTGAGCTTCCGCCAACTGCAGAATGCAAGTCACCTACTTCATGACCAAGGAACTCCGAGTACCTCCCAGGTGGTTGATGCAAGCCACTGAGGTGATGAAGTCCAACAGGAATCCGATAAACCAGACTAAAGAAAATTGAGGCCAAGCTGACAAGACATTGAAGATTGCTCTCAACTCCAAGATGTTTATGGGAAGAGAAGACTCTCCTCGAGAGAGTCGAGACCACAGGCCCTGAGATGTTAGAGAACTCCAAACAGCTCCCCAGCCTGACAGGCTGGCGACCGTAAAGACAGGTCTCAGGAAGGGGGCAGATGAACCTGTGAAGTCCACCCCAAGAGAGAGATTCTCGTTAGGGAATCCAGATCTATCCTCAACGATAAATCTGAATGGACTCTGTGGTATTGACTGTGCATGCAAAGCTGCAGAGGTCGAAAATGGAACCAAACAAAAGAAAAGGAAGCCACCATCAGGCCAAACACCTCCATGCATAGACCCACTGAGGGACGAATAGCAGAATGGAGGAAAAGGCATGAAGCAAGAAGATTGAAATTTCTGATGTCCACCAGGAAAAAACTTCATGGACAGAGAATCTATGATAGTCCATAGTAATCCCACTTGTATTTGTAACTAGAGAACTCTGATCCAGAATTACTTCCCACCCAAGGGAACGTATGAAAGTTGACCACATCTTAGATAGATATTTTTTTATTTGAAAAGATGATGCCTAGAACAAGATTCTCCAGGCCATCCTGTCATCCAGATGAAACACTATCCACGCAAGGGATCACAGCAATTCCCTAGAAACTGCCAGAAGAGCCCCCAGAACCTGTCATGCTCCCATGGGGTCTTGAACTCTTGTCTCTCATGTTGTATCCCAGTGACTTTACACTGAGCCACCAGAGGACTCTTTTGTGAATATTCTGGGAGTCGTAGCAAGATCAAAAGTAAGAGCAACAAACTGGAAATGCTTGCCCAAAAAGGCAAACCTTAGACCGTTAATGTGAATAGAAACATGAAGATACTAGTCCTTCAGGTCCATGGTCATCATGAACTGACCTTCCTAAACCAATGGAATGAAAAGTTTCCATCTTGAAGGACGGAAACCTGAGGCAATTTAGGTCTAGGATGGGATGGAAAGTTCCCTCCTTTTGGGAACCACAAAGAGATTAGAATAGAATTCTAGTCCCTGTTCTACCACAGAAACTTGAACAATTACTCCCAGGAAAGAAAAATCATCTATGCAGGTTAAGAAGGCTTCCCTCATTTTTTGCTTGAGGATAGACTTGACAGGAGAAATCTAGCCCTTTGAAGGGCAAGACTAGATCCTATTCAGTAACCCTGGGATACTATGTCCACGGCCCAAGGATCTTGGACATTGAATATCCAAACCTGCCTTAAAAAAAGAAAGCCTGTCCCATGATCAAAGACTGGATCAGGGGCTGTCCCCTAGAACTGATTCACAATCAGAGAAAGGATACTAGGCTTTTCCCAAAATTTCAAGGCTGACTGGACCTCCATGAGGTCCTGAATTGCTTCGGCCTGGAAGAGGAAGACTACTGTCCTCTAAACACTAAAATATCAACTCAATATTAGTTAAATAACATAAGATTTCTATAAATTATAGATATAAACATAATAGTGTCTTCAAAACACTAGCGAATAGAGGAAGAGACTGGAAAATATGTCACAGACATACATTACAAGCGCCTCAATACTCAGTACACATAATCCTTTACTAAGAAGAAGTAAGAGCCACATAAAAATATGATACAAGCAAAGAGTATGAAATACCTCTAAAGAGGAAAGTGAAATAAATAGATAATAGATATATTAAAATATAAGATTCCTCCATCCCTATCTGGAAAAAATCTCCTATCAGGAAAAGAAAATTCCTCAATTTGAGAGAGAGGAAGGATTATTATGATTAAAGACATAATAATAAATAACAATAAGGAGAAACCTATTAGAGTCCTAGGCACTGACCTTGGACAAATAAAAGAACACTTACAAAGAGTTCTATAAATGCTAGACACTCTACTGAGGTAAATTCCCCCTTATAGAAATACTAAAAGGTGAGTATATTGTACTTCATATAGAAAGTGATAAAATTGTAGTTGCCTTTCCATCAAGCCACCAAAAGATAGCAACAAACCCTCAGCAAAGAAGACTTTTACCAAATAAAAGTAAAACTTAATTAGCAAAAAAAACACACACAATCTCCCTAGCTACAAGTATAGAAAATACTGTACTTTGAATTAAATCAGAGACTGGAAGAAGAATAATAGGGCATTATGACATAAATATCCCTACTAATTCAAATGAAGCTCCGTGAGCCATGAGGATAGCAAAATATTTACATTGAAGCTCTACATAACGGCATAGATACAACTAGTCCCAGCACAAATACCTCCTAGAAAACATTAGGAAAAAACCCTAACACAGAGCCCGCATCCTTAAAATAAGGGAAACAAGGGCAGGGATATACAATAAGGTCGCACAGTGCAATCACCATTAACAGGGGTATCAAATTAGAGAGCTCATGCTGATCCTCGGCATTGAAATAGGCCACGCCCATGAAACCGGCCTCTCAGTCAACGCACTAAAATTAACTGCACCATGTTGGCCAGTAAAATGCACACTGAAATAAAATCCCCTTTATTCTGGCAGACCTGGAACGCTGAGACTTTGATAGGAGTGATACATATAGTAGACTGACAAGTCACTTTCCACCAGTCGTCTGATTTTTAATCAGTGCTATTGCATTCCCCTAAACAATGGTGGTGCCTAGGAGCCTTACACTGAATCCAGCCCAGAACTCCAGGTTGCTAGCTGAATCACACAAATACTCTTATATCTAAGTATGCAAAACGTTGAGAAAGGAAAACAAATCTAACAGGACCTTGCTATAAAGTTCCTTAGGTACAAATGGTCAAAACCGGTACAAAGCAGGCGCTCAAATTAACCGCGCCATAAACATCCTCCACATATGCCTCATTGTAAAGAGATCTAACATCCGTCATAGGACTAAAACCTTAAGAGGATAAAAAAGTCCATTATAAGAGACAAAGTCCGTAATAACAGACTATGTAGGGATAAACTGTGGGGATAAAATGTCGTCCTGACACCCAGAGCCCACAACCTGGGAAACCGAATAATTGCCCGGGCAGAGAAAGTAGCAAATTCCCTGACCCCTGCAGAAGCCACATAGCCACTCTGCCATAAGATATCCCTAGACAGAGGATATATAATGTAAATAAAAAAACTTTCTGAGGGTAAACGGTCCCATTAGGTCCCTTGCAATAAAATCCACAGAAAAAATAAATCTAAGAGTGCTGTCACCCTCTCACCTATAAGGAAAGCACTTACCTGTGGATCCTGCCGTCCGGCAGGGAATGACATCTAAGGTGTGACAGAATCCTTCATGTCTGCCAGGGACCTGTAGAAAAAGAGAGAACAGAGTAACCAACACTGGCTTTCTATAACAGGGGTAGCAATAACGTTAGAATCAAAGCAAAGACTACCTCGCCGCCTTCTAACTGCTAAAAACAACCACTACTCTTACTAAAGAGATTGACGTGGACACAGCTAGTTCCCAATCCTTGCTTGCAGGGAAAGGTACCAATTAAAGGATTAAATATCTTCAGACACCAGCTTTGCACATCCTCCATTGACAGAGGCAAAGAGAATGACTGGGGATTATCAGTAAGGGAAGTTACACTTAACAGCTTTGCTGGGGTGCTCTTTGTCTCCTCCTGGTGGCCAGGAGTTGAATATCCAAAATTGGTAGAGAAAACTCTACACTAAGCTAAATACCTAATCTGATACTCTTATTGAAACTACATTACTTGCTTCCAGTCTCCAGACTCTAGCCCAAGTAACTCCCTAGCGGCTTCTACAAGGGAAAATGCTTAGAAAAATGAATTACTCATTAAGTACTATTGCTGCCCTATAGTTTCCTGAGTGGTTTTCTGCCTAGTAACAGCTCCTGAGTGAATAGGAAGTCGAGGGGGTGGGGCAACCACAGGGAGAGAAGACACCTTACACCCTGACTAAAACATATTATGATCAAAAAAGACCTAAAACCTAGGTGGAAGGGGGGCAGCAGAATGTTGAGTTCCAAGAGCAGCACAAAACCTAAATACGCCACTGCTAGCTTGTGTCTATTTTACCTTAAAAAATATTTTTCTTTTGATAACCAACAAAGTTCATAAAAATCTGTATTCTGTGTCATGAAGACCCTATATAAGCAGATTCTTTTTTTAAAGGTAAATGGAGAAAAAATTTGATGGTGTGGATAACTGATTTGAGTTTAATATTATCATTAATTATTTGTTGCATACAAAACAGGCAAAGATAACAATATAACTTGAGGAAGAATCCATTGCAGGATATATAAATTCCCTGGTCATTTTAAGTATTATTTATTGCTTCTGGATAAGGTATGCACTGAAAAATCTTGTCTTCACATATAATACAATCCATTTACATTTTTTCACTACTATGTCATGGAATTCCTTCGAGGACCAATGACCCTGAAATTATTGTGTGCTTTATCCAGTCTTAACATCACTGAAAAATTGGATGCACATTGAACTATTTCTGAAATACTTTATGAGATGATATGATGTAGATGTAATCAGTTTATATGTAAATAGCATTCATTCAGCTGTTCTCTGAATAACAACGGCTGCATAATATCTGCAATAAATAATCATAAATATATAAAACATACAGTATAAAAGCTTCTATAATTTAAATGTATGATCCAAGCGCACTTATAGATTATGTACTTAGCATGGGGATGCAAAAAGCCATATTTTCAAAATCATAACTTGGAAAAGATGCTTTAATTGGCTCAAATGATGAAAGTCAGAGGAATCATGAGAAGGATTAAAGAAAGCAAAAAGTGTAATAAAAAGTGTAAAAATGTAGCATCAAGTAATGCTTTTTCCCAAATTCGTTATAATCCGCTGAAACGGAGGATACAGCAGAATTAACATTTTAGAGTACTGAGACTGCTAAATCAACTTATAAAATACATGTAGCTTGGTTGATTCAGCCTTATTTTTATTAACATTTATTTGTAATAAACCATTATATTTAGATATACTGTCTATGATGCGACAGGGTTCAACAAATAGAGATATGGAGGCCGATTTATCAACGTGCGGGTGGACATGCATACGCTGTCGGCATTTATCATTGCACAAGCATTTCCTGTGAAATGCTTGTGGAATGCCACCCCCTGCACATTCGTGGCCAATCGTATCTGATCAGGATGATTGCTGTCCACCACCTTTAGGGGTGGCGGATGAGTTAAGGACCGCTGCTTCTTAACTTAAGTTTCCGGTGATAAATCTACCCCATGGACTCTTTTTAAAAGAAAGTACAAGTGATCCTCAAATGTGCATATGTATGAGAAAATAAAACCATAAAATTATTTTTCTAATAAAATTTAAAATTAGTCTAAATCTAAAATAAAAATATATTTTTGTAAGATTCTCTTCTTTTTTTTTTTTTTTACATTTCTCACACATCACACTTAAAGGGATATGAAACCCAATTTTTTTCTTTCACGATTCAGATACAGCATATGATTTTGAACAGCTTTTTCATTTAATTCTATTATTAATTTGTCTCAAAAAGCAGTGACGTAAGCTTAGGAGCCTGCACATTTCTGGAGCGCTATGTGGCAACACTTTTTTAAGAATGTTATCAATTTGCAAGTGCATTAGATGGCTACCTAAGTATCTCTTCAACACAGAATACCATGGGAGCAAAGGAAATTTGATAATAAAAGTAAATTGGAAACTTTTTTTAAAATGTCATATCCCTTTAATTCATTCCTTGTACTACCTCAGGTCTTCTGCTGTGACATACTATAATTTCCATATTCCTTGATTTGTAATTTCTTGTCTGGAGCCTTCGCCAAAGACTAAAATAAAATCCATTCAAAATACTAACTTAGTAGCAAATGTATATTTAAAAGAATTGTCTAGGTTGGAGGCTAAGTTTTAAGCTCATTTAGAACCTATTACAATGGTCACACTTCAGTTTTATGGGGCAACAACAAATCTTAGTCAAAGCATGATGCATAATGGGTTAGCAAATTGCCATTTTACATCTATCTCATGTCAATCAAAGTGGGCAAGTTATCTATCATTTGAAGGAAGATTTTTAAGGCTGCAAGAAGAGGCTTGCTTGTGCCTATAACTGTGCCTAGTACGAGGATCAGTTTCCCGGCATGTGAACAAACAGGAATGGAGGAGCCCTTTGACTGCACATAGATGCTCATGTTAGGTTTAGTAGAAAAAAAGTTTTTTCCATCTGACACTGCCATTAACTCTATGAATGCAAAGCCCACGTGTATAGGAGGACCTTATGATAGGCTTGTTGCTAATCCACTTACATTCTACGCTTATCAGAATACCAGGGCCAGCTCAAGATATTGTGCTGACTGGGTCCAAGAATAAAATAATGCCCTTCCCAGTAGTAACATTACTGATTAGCATATCAACCTACTAGACTGGCTGCTGACCTTACTAAGCCTGCCTACCTCCATGCAACCAATGCTTATGCAGAATAAGTGGGAAGGAAGTTAGGGAAGAGATCCACTTGTCCCACGTTGAATGTTGCCACTGACTGGTTCTGTGTCTTTGTGCATAATGAGGTTATGCTGCTGGCAGCCTGCAACTTTGCCAAGAGGACAGGAGTGGTCTGGGTCTTAAAGTTACTAAATCGGTCACTGAAGTGCTGCCCTTTGTTAAGTGTTGCATGGGTCCATTGGACCCACTTGGTCCCATGGGTGAGCCAGCCCTGCGTGTATGTTATTACTTTGTCCTTCACTTCTTGTATTGTCAAAATGAAATCATGAGGGGCCTCTTCTATGCTTTGGCTTATAGTACTTCTGTAGCTCCCACACTCCCTTTCAGTTTACAAGCAATCAGAAATGGCTGAGGAGAGTATAATGGCCTGGATTAAATCATCTTGACTTACAAGACAAATTATAATGTCATTATGAAGACTGCAGGGGGAAAACTCACGTAGTTACACTTGAAGGGTAGTAGGGCATAAATATATATGTTTGTGTAGACAAACATACGTACACATCAAAGCTATGACATCATCACACAATATTTCAGGTTTGTTTTTCAGATCACACTAAGAAATTAAAAAGTTAAACGCCCAGCTTTAATCATTTTCCTTGACATCAGTAAAACTAATTTCTCCTTACTGAGCAGCTCTTCATATGCACTGATCTCTTCTTTCTGAACACTTCTCAGCCACATGTGTGGGATAACTAATTTTAGTATGTAATAAACAAAATACATGTAATGGACTTCATATACAAACTTTTTCTTTCAAAAGAAGAACTTTCTAAAATAATTTCTAAAAAAAAATATTCTACACCAATGCCAGTGATGTGTAAAGGTAAGACCGATGAGCCCACTATTCTGTTGTAAACAAAACAGCCTTCTGTACTAATAGTCATCTATGAACCTCCTATAGAGACCAATAAAGGTTACAATGGTGTTACTGTCTCCAAGGAGGCATTTACCAACCAAAAAAGCCAACTGTGCACTTATCTCTGTATGACATGCCTTGAGATAATACTTCCACTCAAACATAAAGAAATTATTTGTTAATAAAAAAAATTGTGAAACCCTCATTAAATTAATATTTAGTCCATCACTAAAAGGACTTTTTAAATCAAGTACAGCCTTCCTCAATGTCATGCCAAGAGGAGATAGAGGGAGGAAGAATACAAATAATGGGGAGCTTTTTTAAAAGAGGATACATAGCATATCATGTCTTAAAAGGATTTATTAACACATAAAATGAAATAAATGTAAAAAATACATTCACATAAATCCCTAAAGGAACTTTAGGGTAAAAAAATGGGTAATAAATGAATTATTGTGCCAGCACTGGCAAGTCCAGTCCACAATTCTGTATTGTCCACAGATATCCAAAAAAATCTTGAAAAGTATGAGGAATCGGGTCCTAATTTTCCACAGACGATATGAATTCAATGGCAGTTAGGCACAATACATCCTCTTGCTAACAAACACAGAAGTGCTCTACCAGGAACGAACAACAGCTCATCATCTAGTTCTATAGCGATTTACCACCTGGAAGCAGCCTCTTTTAGACCAGTGTGCTTTTCACAGAGGAAAACTTTTCTGAGGTATATCAATCTGAGCCCACCAAGTAAGGTCAGTCCATCCCCGAAATGCCAGGCAATTCTTCTTTGAACAGGGAACATGACAACCCCAGATGATTGTTTCAGCCTCCTATTGGCCTCGCCAGTGAGGTGCAGCCACATTCCTCTAAGCACACTGGGCAAGGAGTCCATGTCTGGTTTCCCCAGGGTCATATTAATCCTCTGTATATAGAATCTAGAAACCAATGGCACTACTTGTATTGATAAGTAACACTTATTATCCTAACTGATCAGTTAATATTGGATAGTCTTTAAATAGAAGAATAGGTGCTTTGTAGTTTGTTCAATTTCAACAGAAATAAAGAAAGGTAGAGAGACCTTATCTTTAAAATGACTACAATTATAGCACTCAAAGGGTTAAATGTGATATACTTGTTCTGAAACTGGTTGAAACAACCACAAATGATTTGCAAAAAATTAGCCCAAATGAGGAAAAGGAAATAGCACTTGGCATGTGAAGTTAAAACATAACTTTTATTAAATCAAAAAAACGCACACAATTAAAATAGGAAGGTGTGAATTAAAAACACACTTAGGCTACTGAACTGGTACTTGTATATAGGGTATAGTGGGCAGAGTAATATACTAAATAGAGGAGAATAAGCACTACAAGTATTTGCTGCAGGGCTACTCGGTAGTAAGAGAATATCAGTTCCAAGTTGTGAGCGCACCGCTGAAATGTCCTCTTTTTATAGCGTGTATGGAAACGCCTTCTTTCAGTGCATCATCCTCAGACAGCAAATCCAGTCTGAATCTCTGGCATCCTGGCATTTGACTGGCTTATTGCTCAATTTCTAAATGAATGAATACGTAAACAAATTTTGGTAACAAAATTGTTGCATGATTGTTACAATTTTGCTTATAGAACTAAGTGAACTTATAGTAGCAACATTTATACTTAATAGCATGCCATAATGGCAATAATTTTCAGAATTATACGTTGTTATTAGATTAACGAAAAATCCATCTTGGAAATGTGTTTTAAAATATTGGTGGTGATTAGACTGCATATTACTCAAATTCAAGCTTAGCTTGTTTATGGACCAAACCAAGGTTTAAATATAAGAACCATACTGTGAATTATTTGTACGTATAGTTATGATAAATAAATGAATGAAATGTGAAATGAATGTGAAATATACTAGTGGTGTTATTGTGAAAAAGATTAATATTGTGTGTTTAAATGTGACAAACAAAATAGACTAAAGAATAAATAATTACGTAATTACAAGTGGAAGTCAAAAAAATGTGTGAATTAAGGGATCAACACTTTTTTGGGGATTGTGTGCAAAATATTAAAAGATTTTAATGGGTTAGTACCCTGTCATAATGTGATGTGCTAGATAGAAAATACATTTCTTGTTCGGCCTTGAAGCAACAAATCTCTGTGTGTATAGTGCTCTTGTGTAATTGCTAGTGAAAATGATATAAACATGGAGTTAAGAGGATAGATATAATCCTTGTTAGTATAGTTTACTTATGGCTAGGTCCTTCTTTAAAACAGAGTATATGCTTATATGGATTTTACGGCAATGTGTCCCCAATATTGACCAATAAGGTATATCCTTGATTACATAAATCAAAGATGAAATTAATATAATGAAGGTCAAATAATTTGTGGTTGTTTTAACCAGTTTTAGAACAAGTATATCACATTTAACCCTTTGAGTGCTATAATTGTAGTCTTTTTAAAGATTATAGCCCCTATTTATCAAGGTCTGGCGGACCTGATCCGACAGTGCGGATCAGGTCAGCCAGACCTCGCTGAATACGGCTAGCAATATGCTCGTGGTA
>CAJPDP010500733.1:0-12922 GCA_905336975.1 Bombina variegata variegata
TTGATATTAATAGTATAATTTAAACTTATCCATAGCTTGTTATACAGATTACTGAACCAAGCTCTATCATAATACTGCCTATACCGGTCTCTGGAACACATTCTGGGCATATGGTTATTGTCACAACACAGCATCAAAATTAGGCAGGCAAATAATATGTGAACCCATTCAATAATAATAACAATATTCCATTTTGAATTAATTATATATAAACAATACACTATATCTATCTATTTATCTATCTGTATATGTGTGTGTATGTATATATATATATATATATATATATATATAGACACACCAAATGTTGGGCAAAAGAGATAGCATTTCCAGGGACAAAAAAATATCCAGGCACATACAACAAAATCCAGGGACTGTCCCTGGAAATCAGGGACTGTTGGCAACTATGTAACTGTACATAATTTACAGCTGTACATTTATATCACACAATATGTTCCAAAGCTACTAATCAAGCTTTGAGAACAGTACAGGAAATTATACCATTAAAAATACAGTTGTATTAAAAATACATTGTACTAAAAATACAGTTGTAGCAAGAAATGTGGACCTGTGAAAAGTAATCAACCAAATTACAATGACTTTATTGTGAAGCAGAATTTTCATTAAACCAATGCTCTTTTTTTTGGAGATATGGAAACTGCAGAATGTGTATAGAATAGAAAGTATGTGATAATAAAAAATAATGTTTGTGTATTAGTTTAAACAGCTATACTCACAAATATTATTTAGAATACATTACATTACAGTAAAGATCACCAAATAAACGGTATTAAATAATAATAATAAAGTAAGTAAAACATGATATAGGGCTGCAGAATCTATTGGCACTCTACAAATACCTGATAATAATTTAAAAATCCCTGGTCTAGTTTATATGCTGATATGTTTAATTTGGTGTGATGTGATGTATATACATATCAAACTTGATCATTATTATTATTATTATTATTAATAATAATAATAATAAATAGTGTATGTCTAGTAAGCAAAATGCATACTGTCAGTTTTGTCTCATCCATCAGTATGTGTGTCATAAAGAACACCACGTAGCAAGATAAACAGCTCTCAAGCCCAAAAATTTCTTCCTAAAATTATTTGAGTGATCTCGTAATACTAACGAGGCTTCTTAGATAATCTCACCACAGCAGGGAGCTTTAGATCAGTGTTTCCTCAAGTACACCTAACAGGCCAGATTTTCATGATATTTTAAAGGGACATTGCACACTAGATTTTTGTTTGCATAAATGTTTTGTAGATGATCCATTTATACAGCACATCTGGGAGTGTTTTTGTAAAAATGTATAGTTTTGATTATGTTTAAATAACATTGTGCTGATTTTCAGACGCCTAACCAAGCCCAAATGTTTTAAATGTATACTGATGTCTACAGAATCCTGGTTATATAATGGGTCTTTTCATATGCAGGGGAGGGGGAGTTTCTGCCTTTTTCTCAGTCCCTTTCAGTGGGTGTCCCAACCTAGCCTCATCAACAGTGCTAAACTGTGAGCTTCTAAGTAAGTTTGTAAAAGGTTTTATACTGGATTTGTAGATGAGTTATCTGTGCATATTAGTCTTTATAGTAATGTCTATTACATGCAGTTATATGAAAATTGGTGTATACTGTCCCTTTAACTAGAGCATGTGTGAAATAATCAGCTGATAAGTAACCATGGTTACTAACCTGCTTTCACCCATCAGCTTATTATTTTGCAGGTGCTCTAGTTCAGATATCACGAAAATCTTGCTTGTTAGGGGTACTTGAAGACTGGAATTGAGTATGCTTTAGATCATTAGGCCGAGAGTAACAACCAGTTTACTCTATGAGGCTGTGGGAGCAGAGGAAAAGGACAGTGGTACCATTAGCAGTATTGACCACTTGGCCTTGGGAGAAAAAAGACTTTATCCATTGTATATGTTTGTTTTTATGCTGTCATGAGTATATGTTAGCAGTTTGGATTTGAAAGAAAGTCTGGTAATATTATTATGTGTGCAATGGTGACTGATTTATATATTTACTGAATATTTCAATTGGATCTAATCTTTATTTGAACTGTTTAGGACATTTACAGACTCCTTAGAGTCTTTGGGCCCTATCATTAAAAAGCATTATATTGTTATGTAGGTAGCTCTCTTTCACGTCCAGAACCCTGTACAGCGAGATAAATAGATCTCAAGCTAAGATTTGCCTTAGATGGACCTCACAGTACTGATGAGACTCCTTAGATAATCTCACCAGACCAGAAAGCTTTAATTAATCAATTAAAGGGACATGAAACCCACGGGGTTTTTTTTTTTTCACGATTCAGATAATGCATTTTTAAAACAAACTTCCGAATGAACTTCTATTATTAAATTTGCTTAATTCTCTTGGTATTATTTGCTGCAGAAACAGCAATGCAGTACTGGGAGCTAGCTGAACACATCTAGTGAGCCAATCACAAGAGACAAATAATTACAGGCAGTGTAGTATATGTACATATTCTGTTTCAACAACAGGTACCAAGAGAACAAAGTACATTTGAAAATAGAAGTGAATTTTAAAAAGTGTTTTAAAATTGCATGCTCTAAGATTTATGCAGGTTTACCTAGGATAACTATAAAATATTTATGTATTCTAGAGTGCCTGGTGCATAAATATAATGAATTATCTCAAAAAGAAGAATAAAGAACAAAGAGAAAAAGAACATAGGATGACCTAGCCGGCACTAACTCATTACTACTCATTTTAAATGTATATCATATCTGGGGATCACGGTGGTGTCTGAATCAGAAAATGACAGTGAAAGGTGCTTTAAATAATAATTCAATTATTATCAAATATTTTGCAAACATAAAAAAATGTAACTATATTTAATATACCATCTAAAAGTAATCTATCAGTGGCCACTTGGATAACTCCTCCACTAAATACCCCTTATAGGCATGACCAAATGTGCTCCAACACTATCTATGTTGCAAGCATTTAAATCCTGCAGTGATATTGGTACTGGGAATATATGCTTAATATGCATGCAGAAGAAATGTCCAAATAGCTATAATCCAGCACAATCAATTTAGATGACAAAATGTGATTAAAGTTACTGAAATAAAAGTTGTTTGCATATAACTTATCCAGCACAGTCAAACTGCAGTTAATATAGCTTGGTTAGTGCAGCAGTAATGGAAGCTGTTAGCATGTTATAAAGTCAATTAACTAGCTGTAAGTATTATAGTGAAACCAGAAAGCATGCAGTCCTTGTAGGCTGTATAACCATAAGCAAGCTATATATCAGAAGAGAATGGCCAATTCATCCCTCTCCCAGGGGTGCAACCTACTGATTGAAAATGTCTTAGATTTCCCTAGTCCCCTACCTCCCTAAACTAGATTAAGGCGTGAAGCATGTATGACTAAAATCCAACATTTCGTGCCTGACTGATATCAATCATTAGTAATACTATGGCAGGATCGGAGAGAGGACAATAGCCACATAAATTGTAAGACCCCTTTACATCATTACAAACAAAGGAGCTAATAGCCAAACAATATAGCTCCCCCAACCAACAACTTATCTGGTGCCAAACAGCACAAACCAAATAGATTGATTTGGTCAAGTAATTATCCATGCTTCCATTTCATCCAATAATGTATTTATCTGTTTCTGTGTTACACAGCTCACCGAGCCGGCATAAATTCAGTCAAATTTGTATTCATCCAAAATTAAATGCATATCCATACTAATTTGTATTGTAGAGTAATGTATTTCAAATTTGCATAGAATGATTTTTTCAACATATATGTGTCACAAGCAGTACTGAGCCACAATAGTGTGGAAAGGGTTAATAACGCCACACATCTGGCTTATCCTTATTCCCTATAAAGACTTGAAGCAACCCCAAATCCTGTAATTCTACCTACACTAGTAGATTTTTAATCATTGCCACCACCAAGACATTATGTTTAGAATTTTTCTGTTTTCCTAAATCATGACTAAATTATACCAAATGACAAAACAATTAGTAGAACATCAATCCTATCCAGTTGTGACTTACTTAGTTGTGACAGTACCATACTATATTTAAGACTCCAAAGAAAATAGAGCAGGGACAGATGTGATTAAATTATAATTCATCTGTAAGAAAATATGTCATGGTCCAGGTTACAAAATATAAATTAAGTAATATAATGAAGATACAAAATATCACATGTAGAATAAAACAAGGAATTGAACAAAAACACAGAAACCAAATTCCAGTTGGTTAGGCTAAAGTCCAGGGGATCTTCTAATATGATATGTTCCTTGCAAATGTTAAAACAAAAACCCAAGAACTTCAAGAAGGTCCAATTATCACGGGCTATCAAATTTGTTCTAAACCAGGAAAGATTTATAGAATACATGTTCTAAAGATTTGGTTTTAGTGTTTTGACAGTTTATGGCATCATCCATCAAACCTGCATAAAAACAGCACAGCAAATATTGCAATATACATATGGGATTCTAACTCCTGAGCATATTTGATCTCATATTTTAATTCTGCAAATGGGTTCGTCCAGAACTAGTGCTAAACATTAGAATGTGCAGTGAAGATTGGAAGCCCCATTTTTTTTATCACCATCTCTATGTATTTTCCAAAGCAGGACACTTCTTTGAACTTAAATCCCCTTCATTTATGAAAATATTCTGCTACATTGAGTGATCAAACTATTGTCCCGTTGGCCACTGTTGAACACAGTGAAGAAATCATGCAGTTTACATTTGCAAAATTGTTTCTTCTAAAAATCATAATTTTATGAGAACTCTTTCCGTGCTGATCACCCGTCAAGAATACAGCAGTAGCTCTCTTATAGTAAAAATTCTTCTATGCATAAATGATACATTATGTAAGTTGTGTGTTTTTAAAAGAACAGTTCCAATAGAACTTAAAGGACATCAAACCCAATGTTTCCTTTCATGATTCAGACAGAGCTTGCAATTTTAAACAACTTTCTAATTTATTTTTACAAATTTTCTTCATTATCTTGGTATATTTTGTTAAAGGAACAACTGAACACATCAGGTGAGTCAATGACAAGAAGCATATATGTGCAGCCACTAATTATCATCTAGCTAGCAATGCTGCTACTAAGCCTACCTAGATTTTATTTTTTAACAAAGTATATCAAAAGAATGAAGCAAACTAGATCTTAGAAGTAAATTGGAAAGTTGTTAAAAACTGAATGCTCTATCTGAATCAAATACTTAATTGTGACTTTACTGTCCCTTTAATGGAAAATTCTAATGCAAAAAAAGCATTAGGGCATGTAATTATTGCATCACTGACTCTGTTAAACACATAGCTAAACACCTAGGTCCAATTTCCAATGACTATGTTAATTGTATTTGTTTAAAACGTGGTAGTGACATATTCAATAAAATAATGTCAATAATTATATTAATAATTATGTTAACTTTAATATTTTACATATAATAAGTTATTATACATATTAGTTTTTAATATTTTAAAATCTGAAATATTCTAAAGTAAAAATAATTAATAATTCTATGAATGTGTTGTTTAAAACCATAAAGAAAAAAATTATTAAAGTGAAGGTCAATTTTGATGAATTAGTGCCCGGTTTTTAATAATCCTAATAAAAACAAGGGCACTTTAATTCATCAAAATTGACATTTCACTAATTTTCTTAAAAAATTTACCTTTTAATCCTTGCAGCCGCTCCAGCACTTCCTCCGCCCGTCGCAAGCCGTCTTCATGGGGCCAAAATGATGAATCCGGCTTCCTCCAATCACTGAATTGCATCAGGCCAAGATTCCCCCAGGGGTGAGCCATGATTGGAGGAAGCCGGACTCATCATTTTTGACGTCTGCAGAGGCTTCCGAAGGCCGGGGGAATCGCTGGAGCGGCTGCCAGGATTAAAAGGTAAGTTTTTAAACAAAACGAGTGAAATGTCAATGAAAATTAATGTTTAGTTTGCATTTAAAAATATGGAGAAAGAAAACGCTTTCCTGGTTTGGCAGGATTGATGTAATTAAGATGAATATTCTACCAAGGATTTTATATGTTTTCCAAACACTTCCTATACCACTCCCCAATACATATTTGCTGAGTCAACAAAAGGCTATCTCTGAAAAAAAAATAAAGAAATCTCAGGAAGGGTTAGGTCTTCCAGATTTAGAAAACTATAGAATTGCCGTTCTTCCAGCACATCGTAGATTGTTTTTTACATTCTGACAAAAAAACTGTAGGTTGTTATAGAACATTCTATTTACAAATCTATACACTTAGGTTCATTATGTGGTCCTCATCCTCTACACAACTAATATAATAAACTACTCCGCCACTGATATAACACACCTCAAAGAGTTCATACGGTTTCCCTAAGAGTACTAATACATGTTGAAGATGTATACACTATAACTCATATGTGGTGGTAGTGTCATCTGGTCCTCAGTCATTGAGGAAAAGGAAACGACATTCCATACTAAAATGAGATGAGACCCATTTATTTGGCTTCTAAATAATAATTTAAAAACAATGTTAACCTTTTCCTGCGCTATTTACACTTGTTTACAGTTTTGACTAACAGTGCTAAAAGTCTAATAGTGAAAAATTGAAGTGCTTGGAAGCTCCTTCTTTGCAACAGTGGATAATGAAGGTTACCGAGAGTTTTACCTTAGAAGGTTTATATATACTAAATATAATATTATAAAGGACTTCCATATTAATATGTTGGAAATTCTGTTGAATGTTACACAGACTACCAGTACCAATAATATCTTCTTCTATAGACCACAAGATTGGGAAAGTTATTACTTTGTAAAATGATTTACAATCACACAAACATAAGTCACATTAAATTTACTAACAATTTTATTTAGGAACATGTTTACATTTCTATCTCTTTACTCATGTTATTTTGTTTACAATGATTTTTCTTTTTCTCCCTTTCAATTCTTATTGTTTTTTTTGTTGTTGTTTTTTTACAAAGTTCCTGGCTGCCAGGAGATGGATTTTCCTTCTTTTCCAGGTTGTTTGCTTCTGTTATTACACAATGGAACTGGACTGTCCAGCATTTTGATCTTCTGATGACTGATAGAACAAATGACTACATACATGAAACTGTTCACTTATTTATATTGTATTGGTCCTTTGTAGCTTCTCTTTATGCTTTTGTACACCGATGAGAAATAAAAAAGAATAAATAAACCAAAATAAATATATGTGTGTGTCTATTGCAGCAGAGGCTGCAAAGTTGGTCAAAACTGAGGCTTGCAAGCTTAGTCTTCTACACCCTCATGTTAGAGTTGCTAAGCAACATACTCTAACGACACCTATTTTCCTCTAAAACTTTACAAGAAGCAGGATTTTAAAAAAAACAGAAGCCAATAACATATCATCAAGCAAATGGTTTAATGATGTATGTAATTAATTTGTCCGTGTTAAGTCAATTATACAAAAATTACATATTTTAACAAATTAGAACTTTTTTTTATTATAATGTTCATAAAAGTTTAATATTAAAGGGACACTATTTTTTTTTTCTTTCATGATTCAGATAGAGCATGCAATTTTAAGCAACTTGCTAATTTACTCCTATTATCATTTTGTATTTGTTCTCTTGCTATCTTTATTTAAAAAAGAAGGCATCTAAGCTAAGGAGCCACCCTGGACAGCACTTGTTTATTGGTGCTGTCCAATCAGCAAGGACAACCCAGGTTGTTCTCCAAAAAATGGGCCGGCTTCTAAACTTACATTCTTGCTTTTCAAATAAAGATAGCAAGAGAATGAAGAATATTTGATAATCGGAGTAAATTAGAAAGTTGCTTAAAATTTCATGCTCTATCTGAATCATGAAAGAAAAAAATGTGGGTTCAGTCTTCAGTGTCCCTTTAACTAAAAAGGGACAATCTCAATTAAAAAAATGTAAGCAAAAAAAAAAAAGATTGCTCTAAGCAAAGCTAGGGGTTCCGTGTGAAATAGAAGGATTTTTGCTAAACCATTAATTTAAAAACATAATATTAGAAGCCCTTATTTAAGAGTATCCTTCAATGGGCACAAATTAATCTATCAGTGGTTGTGAATGAGCATAAAATATATTTTAACGCATTTACTCACATATTCATAATGCACTGCTAGTGCATAATTCAAACAGAGAATCAATAGCTTAAAGTAGAAGCAACAGCTGAATGTTGCTTGTAAACACAACATTCCAATATCAATTCTAGTAACATATGTGTATGAAACACAACAACATTTATGTATTCATTTTGCGGTTTTGATTTTTTTCTTAAATGGACATGAACCCCAAAAAATGTTCTTTAATGGGTTAGATAGAATATAAAGTCACCAAATTGTAGCCATCCAAATGATGGTAACAAAAAACAAAAGGCGCCCTCCATGGGCTGTCGTAGAAGGTAGACAATCACCGAGGTCAGCTCTTCTTATAAACAGATGGACATTCTAGGCATAAAAACAAAAGGAAGAAGGCGCTCCAATGGTGCAGTATGTTACAACAAAATGAATCTTCCCCACAAACACCCTCTCTAAAAGTAGGTACTCACAAAGAGAGCGCACTATGGTGCAGTGCTATTCAGACAGGCTGGGTTGATCAGAGCCCACCAGCTACTCCAACAGTATTCAATGTAACCTTGTTACTGTAATGAAGGGAAAGGAGACAGGGGAGGGGGCAGAAAGACTCCAATAGTGCAGATGGTCACTTAAAATTCCATGCTCCCAATAATATATCCCCACTGAGATTGGATACTCACATAGGCTGTGCACTATGATGCAGTGCAAGTAACACAGGCTGGTAAATCAGAGCCCACCAGCTGACTCACTCCAGATTACAGGATCCACAGTCCACACAGGAAATGAATTCCTCAAATAAAGCTCACAAACAGAATAAAATAAATATCCCAAGGAATGGGATATCATTTATTAAAAGATAAATTAAAATCAATACAAAAAATTCTGCTACGCGTGTCAAGGTGCTAGTGGCACCCTTTCATCGGGCAGTGATAAGTAAGCTATAAAATAAACAAAATATGGGGGCGGAGCCTGCAGTCGTCCGTGATGGCTGCATTTCCCTGAGGCTCTCTCCACGGGCCAGAAGAAACCCGCCACAGCTTAAGCTATAGACCCCTCCGGATACATATAAAACCGGAGGAGGTACTGGAACACCTACAGAGTCTACACATTACGTTATAAACAGCTGGACACGCTCATCGCGGTAAACAGAGCTGATCTTAGTAATGGCTATGTGAAAGGCCGCAACCCACAAACCTGGAGTGAGTAAACAGAGCGGAGACCAATACCGCACCTGAATCTCCCAAAGTGCCGGACTTTCACGGGTAAGGGCACACCTGTGCTACCGCTCTTGGGGCTTAACTAAATATGTAAGAAACTTTCACATACGGCACTACCACGAGGCTGGCCTTTCTGTGATTGCACAACAAGCGCTGTGACTATTCTTAAATTGCAACCACGCTGCAGTGCGCTTCATTATACTTAAATAAAAAGGGCATAAAGTAGTAAAATGCAAAGGGACATATCTCTGATAAATGCTGGTATGGAGCTGCAGTTATAATTAAGTGATTCCTGCATAACACTGGGGCCTATCTGGTGTATATTCACTGAGGGTTACTCCATATTAAGAATGAGACCTTTCTTGCATACAAGACTGACACTACGTATCTAATTTTGCTCCCAGGGTAAAATGAGAATCCTGTTTTTTATGTTATACCCTCTATCTCCAAATCGCAGTATGTTCAATTCACTTTTGGACTGTTAATCTATCAAACATTTGTGGGGCAGTTTATCCAATCTATTCAATTGATTACAAGGTGAACTTTTTTGAGAAAAAAAAAAATAGAAAAAAGGAAAAACAAAACAATAATAAAAAAAAATAAAAAAAAATGGCGCATCGTAGAATGTCAAAGACAGACAAGGTGCTGAAATCTGCTGCAACAGTTCAAAGCCCTGCTGGTGTGTTTTTTAAACAATTTGAAAAGAAAAAAGTCACAGATCCCTCGCTAGTGGAAGGTGACGATGAATCCCTAACTGACACAACTGAATCTCAACCTGAAGACGGCCCAGTCACATTAAAAGCTATNNTGATAACACAAGTAAAAACGTGCATTCGTGAGGAATGCGCTGATTTAAAGCGCAAAATTAATGAACTGGGTTTTAGAGTGGAAACACTTGAAGACGATAGAGAAGAACTCGTCAAAGAAATAAATGACATGTCTCAAAAGATCCAGACTCAGCAAAGTACAATCACCATGCTGGAAACTAAAATGGACGACATAGAGAACCGCACGAGGTGTAACAACCTTCGCATTAGGGGAGTTCCAGAGACAATAGCTAGAGATGCCATACACCATTTCCTTCAGGAAATCTTCCAAGCACTAGCAATTGCGAATTCATTTGTCATCCAAGAAATCCCCATACAAAGAGCCCATCGCACTCTGCGCCCTAAACCCGGCGAAAATCAACCACCAAGGGATATAGTGGTTTGCTTTCAGAGCTTCAGAGATAAATAAAAAATCCTCAACTGCGCCAGGCAACAACAAAACTTCTTGCATATGGGATCAAAAATCCAGATATTTCAAGATCTATCGACTAGAACCCTTCAGCTGCGTAGAGAATTTAATACTGTTACAACGCACCTTAGAGCACAGAAGATCCCCTATAGATGGGGGTTCCCTGTATCACTACAAGTCCTCAAGGATGGTAAGAGACTAGAATGTAAAGATCCAAATGAAGCTGCCTCATTTTACAACCTCCTTGCCATCCCTGCTCCGGAGATCTCTAAAAATACACCCTCGCAACATAAACAGACCACATTGAGCTCCTCTCAAATTCAAAAAAGCACATGGTCTGAAGTGGTGAATAGTCAACCCAAGAAGAAATCTGCACATAAAAGCTCTTCTTCTGACACTTGAACTGACTTATCACATCATTCACGTGAGTTTCTCAAACCACTTGGGCCCTATTGTTTTGAACTCTTTAGAATGGGCCAACTACATCAAGAATGTTCATACGTATCATACACAACTAGTCAGTAAGGTTTTAATTAGCCTCTAGTTTGTAAGTTAACATGCATTATGTTCTTAATATGCTAATTGTTTGTGACTTGTAATGTTCAGACTCAAGGTTTAGTGTCTAGTTTTCATCCCAAGTTTTTTCCTAGACAGGTGTAGCGGATGTGAAATAGGAAATGTTTATGAACTCCTTAGGGAATGCTATCTAATTACTACCACAACGTTCGCAAATAATAGGGTCAATCAGATTATAAGTTATTAATTACACTCTAGCATGTATGCCAGTATGCATCGAGTTCTCAATATGTTAACTGTTTGTAAAATGTACCCGCTCAGGTTAATTGTTAAGTGTTTCATTTTTATTCATTGTTTGCTTTAAAATGTTTTGCAGATAAGGTGATCCTTTTCCCTTTCCTTCTCACCTCCTCATATCTGTTCCATCATATTAACCTCAAGACATGTTGGCGGGATTTCTCATTCCGTGCTAAGCTCCTACCTCATCTATCCTTTTCTCCTTTTGCTCTTTCCCCTTTTTTCACGCCACCATAACAACCTGATTCTCCACAATCTCACTTTATCCTTCTTCTCTTATTTCCACCTTCCCTTTCCTTTCTCTTATTTCCCATTGTTACCTCTCCCTCCCCCTTCCTTAGTTTCATCCCGGTTACCCCATTCTTAACAGGTACTGTCGACACCTAATTGCAGTGTTTAGTGAACAGCAGCATACACCCCACCCTTACCCCTACCCCTTTTACCTGACCTCCCAACCATCACACCCTTTCCCCCCATACGAAGAGTGCAAAGACTCCACTAATTAAAATTTAATTCTTCCCCACCATATTAACATGCCAGTAAAAACCTCCACTAACTCTTTTACCATAGCTACACAGAATGTCAAGGGCTTTCTCTCAGCAGAGAAACGGTCTATAGCTTTCCATGACTTACATAAAAAACAGATCGACATTCTGCTATTGCAGGAGACCCACTTTACCACACTTAAGGAGCCTAAACTATCAACCTTCCTCTATGACCAGCACTTTATGAGCTCTGGCCCTGGCAGGAAAAACGGTGTTTGTGTCTCTTTCCGTAGAGGGACCCCCTTCGAGCTTCTCCAGAAATATAATGACTCCGAGGGCAGGGTATTGATAATTGTAGGCTTACTGTATGGCAGACCCCTTACGGTGGCCAATATCTATGCCCCCATCCGCCCATCCCCCTCCTTCTTCCGTAAAACTATTAATCAACTAATGGATATTGCTAAAGGACCAATCATATTAGGTGGAGACTTAAACTTCCCCATTAACCCAATATTGGATACCTCCACAGGAAAATCGTACCTTAACTACAAAAACATTAAAGCTAATTTGACCGCAATCCAATCTCTCCCTCTATACGACACCTGGCGAATTACACATACACGAAACAAAGACTTCACCTTTTTCTCACACTCACAAAAAACATAAACAAGACTGGACTACCTATTCTGTGACCAAATGTTGCTAACCTCTTTAATTTACTCCAGAATCAACCACACGACATGGTCCGACCACAGTGCAGTGATTGACTCCTTCACCTGGTCAGCTAAACCCCTTAAACGCCCGACATGGAAACTCAATGATCTCATTTTTTCAGATCCCCAACTGCCAATAGAAATTACAAAAAAAACTACAGAATTTTTTTCGATAAACAAACCCATTGATACATCTCACACCAATAACTGGGAAGCATACAAATGCTTCATTAGGGGAGAACTCATTAAATACACTAAAAGACAGCGCTCACAGAGAACAGCTGTTTATAATTCCCTGACAGTCAGACTCACACAAGCAGAAAGGGCTCATAAAACTAATCCTCAATCTTCTCAACACTACGATACTTTACAACAA
>CAJPDP010500824.1:0-11689 GCA_905336975.1 Bombina variegata variegata
TGAGAGCAAACCTAGGAAGGCTCATATGATAATTTCTAAGCCCTTGAAGGCCACCTCTAATCACATGCTTTTGTATTTGCTTTTCACAACAGGGTAGAGTAGTTCAGGTAAACCATATAGATAACATTGTGATCATGCCCGTGGCTAGTGGCAGACACTGCACTAATTGGCTAAAATGCAAGTCAATAGATAATAACTAAAAGTCATGTGATTAGGGGCGGTCAGAAGATGCTTAGATACATAATAGTCACAGCAGTAAAAAGTGTATTAATATAAATAAGTCGAAGAGGACGAAGTAGTGATATTAGATTGATGGTAACCCTCACGCCCCCCCCCCCTTTTTTTTTTCTCTCCCCCCCTCTCTCCCCATACTCCCCCCTCTCCCCCTATTTCCTTGCCATTACAGATTATGAGGTATAGGTAATAGATAACTCAGAGGTTGAATTTGTAAGAAAAAACAGACATAATGAAAGTTAAGAGGTTTATATGTTGTATGATTAGGACGAAGCTGATGTTGAAGCAAATTACTAATTATCTGAATGTATACTTACATTTTTGTTTTTTGTATTCATTGAATCAATTTGATTTTCAGGATTTTTTTTAACTGTATTTATATGAGACATACCTCAATAAAAGAAAGATTTAAAAAAAAAAAAAAAAGAAGATAGTGAGAAAACACTGGCACTTACTTAAAGCAGACCCACTTTTAGGAGATTTACTATCCCCTTAACCAAAGTTTGTATTCAGAAGAGCACAAAATCTAAAATCCATCTTAGCACCAAGTGATTTTAGACAAAACAAAAATAGAAAATCACAAAAAGATTTAGATCTAAAAGGTAGCAAAATAATGGGTTTTTACCCATGTTATACATGCAAAGCATGCCATCACAGCACCAAAAAGAAGATTCCTCATACTAATGAGGAGGAATGCACCATTAAAGATTTGATTAGATGTACACATAAAAACATAATATATGCACTACAATGCACATGTAATTTAATATATATTGGTGAAATTAAAAGGTTACTAAGAGATAGAATTAGGGAGCACTTATGTTATATCGATAATAAAATAGATAAGACAAACTTATATAATCATTTTCAGGATGTACATAAAGGGAGAAGTAATGACCTAAAATACTGGGGCATATGTAAGGTTAAAGAGAGCTGGAGAGGGGAAGACATTGAGAAGAAACTGCTCATTAAGGAAGTCAAACTAATATATAGATTTGAAATACTATACCCTAGAGGTCTAAATTCTGAGATTGATCTATCACCATTTCTCTTTGAATAAAAGAATATAACTAATTCCTCTTTGAATAGAAATATAAGAACATTAAATATCAAACCTAATTGATCCATGATAATAAACCTCTAGATATATAAATATGTCCCTATCAGCTATATTACTAAATAATAAAGAGGAAAGGTCATCTAGTAACTCTTAAATTTGCATATAATACCCCACTCTAAGAGATCAATTCCAATTAGAAACTGTAAAAAAACTTGAATCTATGATTATAAAGCCCTAGATATTTAAATATTCTCAAGTATTGAGCAAAAAGAATCCAATTATTGGATCATTATAATCAATGTAAAACATATAAAGATAGTGTCATATAATTCCTAAATATACCACTATAAGGAGTAGTTTTTACAAAAATTATGGGGTGTATTGAACAGTTACTGTACTTGTCTCCATTTTTAGTGGTCTATATTGAGAAAATAATATCTTTTAATAAGAGAATATAATTCTAATGAATTTGATATGATAATACTGGATTACCACAACTATTGTAAGTTATAGAATATAACATAAACATGATTCTAGTCCACAATCTGTAAGTGGAACAAATTACATAATTATGAGTTATAACAGCCGAAGTAAGTATAACACAAGCATACCACCTTTAATGTTTTCAATCTTGATAAAGCCCACTATAGGGTGAAACATGTTGAAGGGATACAGGCTGAATACTTTGAATGCTAAAAAACTGTCACAATTATACTGATCACATCTATTTCAGTATCTTTATATTGGGACATTGTGGAATATTTGCAAATAACGCTGGTTATAATTCGAACTACGACAGATACAACTTGCGTGCTGTCAGCACTAAGTCCAAGGAGATCTGTATTGCAACCTATTGCTGAAGTTTGCTACTATTCTCGAAAGAGGTCTTTTTTGTTTCCAACTCAACTTTAAATAAAGTTTCTACATAGAGGATCCATGCTTTGACGTAAGGAGGAGCTGTGCAAGACGCTGCACACATGCTTGAATAACTGCGGTAAGGAACAGAAGCAGAGAGCAGAGCTCATGGAGGTAAAACAAAACATGTAGGACAAGTCCTCATATGTTTAAAAGGTAAATCTGTGTGTCTGCACCTTTACTGTATGCCACCGCATTCTGAAGCAGGAGACTCAATATAAGAGATAGTGCCTAAGACTCTGGTTCTCTAAAGAGATGTTATGTCATCCTGCAAACAAACTTCCACTAGTACACCTTAAAGACATATCTAAGTCGAAGAGGACAAAGTTTCTATATTAGTGGCTAGAGATCAAGTGTCATTTTATTTTTAATAGAGGTATGCTGTTTTAAAGTTATGAATATACAATCAATACTAATATTGACTGATGGTATATAATATGTACCAAGGTAATTTATGTACATTTATCACTAAGTAATTTGTACTCTGTGTTAGCCTACTTAGGTGGTCTATGTACGCACGCGACTGATTAATTAATTGATTTGTTATTTAAAGTCTGCTATACAATCTTAAGTTCACTATATTTTACTTTGTACTCTATTTTTTGCATTGAAAAAATTGCATTTAAATTATATATAGAATTGTTTTTATCTATTTGGGAGACATCCCAATTTAATGTTTAATGTTTGAGTTTAATGTTTGAGTTTAAATTGTTAATTGTAGACCTTTGACAAATAAAATGTTTTTAAATATATATTGTGAATCTAGTGTTGGGGTTTATATTGTTTATATAGACATTATATCTGTCTACAACATTTCTGTTATATTTTAAGCTTTTTTATCGCCCTCTATTTACTTTTCTACTTTTCAACATATATACATGTATACGTACATAAATAATATGAAGAAGGGGAGAAGTGTAAAATGTAATATTCATATGGTGGCTAGTAGTAGCCTGTCAAATAACTTTCCATGGTCTCCTGCCATACTATGAGGAAAAAATCATGATAAGTGGTAATGTAGTGCAAAAGCATATTGAAATAAAAAGGGGTCGGGAGAAGGGTGTTGATTATGATTATATTCATCTCTTGTGTCGGGAAGGATAGAGGTGAGGGGGAATTCTAGTGTTAATAGGTAGTGATGTAATTAGTATTGGCAGAGATGGTCATGAGTCAAGTGTTGGCTATTTAAGTGAAATATGGGGGTCTAGATAATAATTGGTAGTGGGTAGTCATGTCACTAAATTGGAGATGTGTTGCTAAGTATCAGTGTGTCATGTAAAAATGACCAGCCACTTGTATAAAGTACTAAAATTATACAGGCTATAAGTTGAAAGCTGCTAAGTCCACACATTCGTTGAGACCATCTGGAATCAAAGTGTTTAGTTTATGAATCCAATATGTCTCTCTACGACTGAGACATAACATTGGATTGTGGCTGTTTCCAGGTATTTGTTCAATGGGGATAATGGATAGCGTTTTAGAATTTCCTTTGTAGGAATGGGTGCAGTGTCTAGAGACACTATGTTTCAGAAATTTTCTCTTTCCATTCCATATGTGTTCGCTCCACCGTCTTTTGACTTTGCGGTAGGTGCGTCCTACATATTGGACCCCACATGAGCAAAATATTAAATAAATCACATATGTGGACTCACAAGTAAGGCGTTTTTTAATGGCAAATTTTCTCCTGTGTTAAGTGATTGAAAAAACATTGTGCCGCTCTTAACTGCCTTACACATGCTGCATCTCGACTTGTGGCACCTAAATACACCACATTGTGGTATAAAGTTACCCAAAAAAGTTTTGTTGTATTTGTTTTTAATTATTTTGTCTCTGACAATTTTACTTGGGGCTAATTTATTTTTGAGGGTCGGGGCCCTTCTGTATACTATTCTAGGTTTAGAGGGCATGTGGTCTTTTAAGAAAGGGTCATCACAAATAATAGACCAATGTTTAGAGATAATTATTTTTATCTCACGATGTCGGCTATTAAAACCGGTGATGGACAAAGGAATATTTGTATCATCAATTGATTTCTTTTTGTTATTTTTATTCGTATTATTTATAAAATAGGTGGTCCTGTCATCATTCAGAGCTCTAAGATAACCGTACTGTATGAGCTCTATAGGATATCCTTTTTCAAGGAATCTATCTTTTAATATGACAGATTGTAACTCATAGCTTTCTTTTGTGCTGCAGTTTCTTCTTATGCGCCTAAACTGCCCTTAAGGGACATTTTTCTTCCAGCTATGGTAATGGTTGCTGTTAAAATCTAAAAAGCTATAGCAGTCTACTTTTTAAAAAAAAGTTTCAGACATTATCTTACCTGATAGAAAAAAAAACAGTGTGCGATCAAGATAATCTATTTTTTTAGGTTGAATATTACTGGTGAATTCTAAGCCAGAGTCATTGGTATTAAGGGAGTCAGTGAACAGAGAGGCCTCTTCATATGACCCCCTATATAGAAAAATCAGGTCATCGATATAACGACCATAGAACACCAGGCTCGCCCCCTTTGAAGACCCATAAATATGGATCTCCTCAAATTTGCCCATATAGAGGTTGGCAAAACTGAGGGCGATTCTGGTGCCCATGGCCGTACCCTTAATCTGAAGATAATATAGACCTTGGTATTGGAAATAATTATGATGGATAATAAAATGTAATAGTTCACTAATGTAATGTTGTTGTTTCATATAAATATAAATATCAGTTTGTAAATAAGATTGTATGACTGATAGACCTTTATCTTGAGGAATATTCGAGTATAAGGAACTCACGTCACTAGTAATCCACCATAATTGTTGATTATGCTTTGTGATTCCTAAATTGGTCAATTTAGTTAATAGATCTGATGAGTCTCTAATAAATGAAGGTAGGGCTATGACATGGTTTTGTAAAAATGAATCAATATAAGCTGAAAGGTTGTCAATGAGATTCCCAATGCCAGCTATTATAGGGCGACCGGGGGGATTTTCTGCATTTTTGTGTATTTTTGGTAAATGATAATAAAATGCTATCTTGGGATCTTTGGGATATAAATAGTCCCTCTCTTTTTTTGGTGTGGATCCCCTTGTCAAGACTTTCTTGTAACAGGGAACATAATTTTTTTGAAAAGATCATAGTAGGATCACTCTCTAATCCCCTATAATAGCTGGCATCTTCGAGGATATGGTCAGCTTCTGATAAATAGTCACTAATATTTTGAAGCACAATGCCCCCCCCCCCTTAACCGCCTGACAGATCACCAAATTCTTGTCATTTTTTAAGGTAATTATGGCCTGTCGTTCCCCCTGACTTAGATTATGTCTGTATTTCAATTTGGTGGGGAGTTTTTCTAGGTCTTTAAGGACCATAGATTGAAATATGTTGATATGAGAATATTTAGTTCTTGGAGGATTTAAATTAGATTGTGGTTTAAAATCAGTGTGTAAATATTTTTCGGTAAGCTGTTCAAGAAGGGTGTCGGGTTCATATATTAAGCACCCATTTTTTAGCCATTCATCCATATTATCTAATACAATTGGGATGCTATTGGTGTTTCTAATACGTTTCTCTGCAAAATATTTCTGTAGGATCAATATAAGTTGAAAGGTTGTCAGTGAGAATCCCGATGCCAGCTATTATCAATATAAGCTGAAATGTTGTCAGTGAGACTCCCGATGCCAGCTATTAATCAATATAAGCTGAAAGGTTGTCAGTGAGACTCCCGATGCCAGCTATTATATCAATATAAGCTGAAAGGTTGTCAGTGAGACTCCCGATGCCAGCTATTATACAGAAATATTTTGCAGAGAAACGTATTAGGAACACCAATAACATCCCAATTGTATTAGACAATATGGATGAACGGCTAAAAAATGGGTGCATAATATATGAACCCGACACCCTTCTTGAACAGCTTACCGAAAAATATTTTAAGAATTTGGTGATCCGTCAGGCGGATAAGGAGGGTGGTATTTTCCTTCAAAATATTAGTGACTAGCAGAAGCTGACCATATCCTCAAAGATGCCAGCTATTATAGGGGATTAGAGAGTGATCCTACTACTATGATCTTTTCAAAACAATTATATTCCCTGTTACAAGAAGGTCTTGACGAGGGGATCCTCACCAAAAAAGAGAGGGACTATTTATATTCCAAAGATCCCAAGATAGCATTTTATTATCATTTACCAAAAATACACAAACATTTAGAAAATCCCCCCAGTCGCCCTATAATAGCTTGCATCGGGAGTCTAACTGACAACCTTTCAGCTTATATTGATTAATTTTTACAAAAACATGTCATAGCCCTACTTTCATTTATTAGAGACTCATCAGATCTATTAACTAAATTGACCAATTTAGGAATCACAAAGCATAATCAACAATTATGGTGGATTACTAGTGACGTGAGTTTCTTATACTCGAATATTCCTCAAGATAAAGGTATATAAGCCATGGGCACCAGATTCGCCCCCAGTTTTGCCAACCTCTATATGGGCAGATTTGAGGAGATCCATATTTATGGGTCTCCAATGGGGGCGAGCCTGGTTTTCTATGGTCGTTATATCAATGACCTGATTTTTCTATATAGGGGGTAGTATGAAGAGGCCTCTCTGTTCACAGACTCCCTTAATACCAATACTTGTGAGTCCACATATGTGATTTATTTAATATATTGCTCATGTGGGGTCCAATATGTGGGACGCACCTGTCACAAAATCAAAAGACGGTGAAGTGAACACATACGGAATGGAAAGAGAAAATTTCTGAAACATAGTGTCTCTAGACACTGCACCCATTCCCACAAAGGAAATTCTAAAACACTATCCATTAGAAACAGCAACAATCCTATGTTATGTCTCCGTCGTAGTGAGACATATTGGATTCATAAACTACACACTTTGATTCCAGATTGTCTCAACAAATGTGTGGACTTAGCAGCTTTCGACTTATAGCCAGTATAATTGTAGTACTTTATACAAGTGGCTGGTCATTTTAGCATGACACATTGATACTTAGCAACACATCTCCAATTTAGTGACATGACTACCCACTACCAATTATTATCTAGACCCCCATATTTCACTTACATAGCAAACACTTGACTCATGACCATCTCTGACAATACTTATTACATCACTACCTATTAACACTAGAATTCCCCCTCACTTCTATTCTTCATGACACAAGAGATGAATATAATCAACACCCTTCTCCCGACCCCTTTTTATTTCAATATGCTATTGCACTACATTACCACTTATTGTGATCTTCCCCTCATAGTATGGCAGGAGACCATGGAGAGTTATTTGACAGGCTACTACTAGCCAGAAAAAAAGAGTACTTCGCCAGTAACTTGTATAAGTAAAACTTGACTTTTATTCCAAATACATATTTAAAAGTGGACAGGGACAATACCCCCAAACAACAACAGACTGACGCATTTCGGCTGAAAAGCCGTACTCATAGTCCTTAAAATTTGATCTCAATCCCAGCCTTAAGAACCCCTCGCTGGGTTCCGGTTGGTGGGTACATGAATTAAAATTTAAAGTTACAGGGCTATATACTTAACATTGTGTGATTAACATAATATAAACTTAACGACAAATACAGTATGGATTATTATTTGGCATTGTATTTGGCATTGTATTATTCCATTGATAATTATGTATTTACAAACAATTCAAAACATAGATGCCAATAATCTTAAGTGTAAGAGCCCCCTACATTATTGATGAGCGGAACTAGATGGAATTAATGTGTAACCATATTATATTAATTTGAAAACACATATCCATTGTAGTTATCCATAATAAACAATTCATGGCTGTTTGCTAAACCAGAAAAATGTGTCAAAGCATCCACACATGCTTATACCCACATTTAAGTTAAATTTTGATCAATATGAGTCAGGTTACTAATGCATATGAAGATATGCTCACAATCATCCTCTGGTTTAGTGAAAAGCCCTATAATCAATCAATTAGTCAAAGGCCAATAGGCCAGGGCTTTCCCTTCAATAAGTAGATGTGTCTATTCTGGGTACAAAAATATATATATCTATGCACACGCATCCACACAAACCACAGCCTAAGGCGTGATCCATATGTGTGTGTGGCAGAAATGTCTATGCATTAATAAATGCACCCATATTCATTAAAGAAAAGATCCAACACAATATGTGAATACAATTGGATAAGGGAATACCCATAGTATGATAATAATCTAAACCTAGGAGGCAATGGGTTGCTAGGTACAGATGTGAATGGGAGGGAGAGAGCTGAAGGGGCTGGCCTGCATCAAAATGTAAAGTGAACATCCACTAAAATGGAATTCGAACAGACACCTAGCACCAATAGTTGATGAAATCATACTCAGAGTTCAGACCAAAAGGTCTCCTGGTCTGAAGTCTGAATATCCAGTATATTTCCTGTCTGGATAAAATTTGGTATCTGTCACCTCCCCTCCTCTGTGTCTGCACCTTTACAACAACCATCCATCTGAGCGAACTACAGTCCTTTCCATGTCTTTTTACAAAATGGTCTACCAGGGGTGTGCTGATTTTGCCCACATTGATCGTGGACAAATGTTCACGAATCCATGAGCGCACCTCCCTGGTGGTTAATCCAACGTATTGTAGGTTACAAACTGAGCACCAAGGCAGATATATACAGTAGGTGGATCTGCAACTAAGGCAAGACATCACATTAAAACTTTCAACCGTCATAAATGATCTAAAGGTTGTATCAACATGGACATTGCGAATAGCCACATTTGAAAGTCCCTTTGTGTCTTAACCACCACCTCTAGCCACCACATGAATATTAAATTTTACACTTGTCACCTTCTTAGTCACTACATATTATTTATGCACGTATACATGTATATGTGTATACATGTGAATGTTTGTATGCAATATCGAACAGATTTCACCACTTTATGAAAATCCAAAAATTCTTAGGTCCCTACTGAACTATCACTTAACACATAGTTCCTTTCTCCTCCCCCAATATTTACTAACACTGGTATTAGTTACTACAATACTCTATTAAGATGCTGACTCACTATATGTGTTTCTCAGGTCTGTCAGTACCTTTGCTCATGGACATATCTATTATGTAGATACTTCATGTAGACACTCATCACTCCACATATATATTCCTTTTTCACATTCCTCAGCATATATAAATACTCCTATTAGTGATTATGATACCCCTATAGATGCTGACTCACTATATGTGCTTATCAGGTGTGTCAGCACCTATATGCATGGATATATCTCAATGTAGATATTGTGGATTGGACTTTATTGTCTCATTGCTATTAAGTATATTATCGGTTATAAATCCACACCAAAATGACATATCTAGAGATATTTGGATCGTTTGGGTATATGCTTTATTAAGTTTCAGACCCATGATAAGTGTATCCTCTTTAGGACTAATACCTCTATTGGGAAAGCTACTTACAAGTGATTAATATACATCACATCATATAGCTATATATGACTTACAATAACATATGTTACATCAGTCTATGCTCTTTCATATAGCTCATAGCTATTGATAGTATCATATCGCTATGTACTGTGGTGCATAATAGCGAAAGATACATTTAGATTTCTTTGCATTAGGAAGTTCCAACCAAGGTGAAACACTTCCATCTCTTTACGTATTGTATCACGTAATATCGCAAAGGAGACAAACCTACCCAATGGATCTGAATAATCACTATGGGCACAATAGATCAGACCAATGAGCTTACTACACGTCAGAAGGGTTGTCTCCATTAAAAGATCACATGCATTCTGACGTGATATTATAGAGATACACCTACATAAAAGGTTTTATATCATTGTGTATTGCGGCGTATAATAGGGTTATACACAAATTCAGACATATTTGCATAGATTAGCTTGAGGTACTCGTTGCAATTTATGCCAAACATATTTTAGCCCCCCTGCCCTTTACATTATGTATTTTCATAAAGGCCACAATTCTACCCCATACAAAGCTGAATAGTCATCATGGGTGTAATAGACTAGTCCAAGGATTTGATCACACATCATAAAGGGGGTCTAACTCTATGTGGTGATATAGAGTTATACTAACATTCAAACGTCTTTCAAACATGACAAAGTGATCATCTATTGCCTCCTATGTCATCCAAATCTAAATGTGGTGAATATCTAAGGGTTGGAAATCTTCCCCAGCGGTTAACACGCAAGTAACTATTATATAAAAGAGAGAGGGGGAAAAAACGTTATGTTTACACCTGACATCTACATATGATGTTGTTGATTGCAGACGCAACTTGCAAAACAGATCAAATAAACAGTGGATATTTCACATTCCATAATAGACAAATTAAATTTTATACATCCCTCTAACAGGTGAAAAAGATTCCACTAACATCTAATTTTCAAGGTTAACATAACGATATTTAGAACACATATGTCTCATGAGAAACATTTAAGGTCATATGAACTATCAGATAGCATCGATTTGTATAGATATATAATTATATATATGTATGTAAATGTATTGTTACACATCTGAAGACGTTTTTTGTGAACACTTTATATCATTGATTGATGTTATACTTGTTATTTAAATCATTATGTCTGATTAGGTAACACCCGCTTCAGGTGCTGCTGATTGTTCAGATGAATGTGCATGGTATATATAGCAAGTGTGTGTAACTTATTGTATTAAGCCTGATGAAACAGCCACTGGTTGGCTGATAAACGTGTTGCTTGTTTTTTATTACTCTTTTAATAAAGTAAGTTATTATAAACTTACCACTTGCTGCCATACTTTATTCCTGCTTAGACCATCACTTATCCTGGACTGCTGGGAGTTCCTGTGTGCCTAGCATCAGTCTACTTGCATGACTGTTTGATCCCAGTTCGCTCCTATTGCACCAAGGGAGGTGCTTCATTACATGTGAGTGTACATTTTTACCATATCACTCCTGCTTTGTCTAAACAATACTAGGCCATATTGGCACCTTTGTTTTTTGTGTATATCACCTACAGACTACAGATTACTGAACATCTACTGGAGGTTAGTCTGTTGGGTGACTGAATTAGACCCCAGCCTGCTTCATCTGCACCAGTAGGGGTGCTTTACCTAATGTGAGTGTAACCATTAGACACACAATTCACCATTATATCAAACAATATTGGGCCATGTGGGGCTTCTGTCTTTTTATGTTGTCTACAGATCAAGGATCCTGGATCGTGGCCTTGATCCCTATACAGATAGCTGCCTTAATTTAAACCAACTATTAGCTATTGGTGATACCTTATTACATATGGGACTTTACTATTTTTATTAATATTTTATTTTTTTCTGTCATTTATATTGAGCTACTTTCATATTTTATTGGCCCTTTATGTATGAATTAATACTATTGTAGTAATGTTTCACTTATCTGAGTTTGCCTTGTGCACAGTGCGAGATATATTGTGAGATATAGGATATTTAGTCCTCCAT
>CAJPDP010501183.1:0-10527 GCA_905336975.1 Bombina variegata variegata
CTTTTTTATATTGTCATTGTTAGGTAAAACTATACATACAGTAGGTAGGCTGATATGTTAATTTATAAGCATTTGAGGTCTGCCTCTTATCACATTTTTTTGATTATCTCTTTTCAACACAAAGAGATTGAAAGTACAAGTGGTACATATAGATAACACTTTGTGGATGCACAGTGATTTATTTTTGTTTTTGAGCACACAAAAAAAACTAAATGCTAGACAATTGATAATAAAGATTCACAGTCATGTGATCTGTAATATTACAAATGGTTATTAGACAAATGTTAATATCATGGTTAAAAAATATATCAATATAATTGTGTTGTTTATGAAAAACTGTTTAATTTTTAATAATGATAATATCAATTTAAAAAAAATATTATATTCAACAATGTCCCTTTAAACACTCTTTTTTATTGATAGACATCATGTTTTGTTAAAGGGACAGGCAAACATAGAATTGTTATTGTTTTAAAAGATAATCACTTTAGTACCCATTACCCAGTTTTTCATAACCAACCAACATTACCTTGTATCTAAGAATCTTCTTGCAGCCCCATGATCAAATGATTGGTACTGTTTATTATCTATTTTCTTGATTTAGCCATTGTGTTGGGCTACTTTCTGTCCCTGAAGACACTGTGTTATCTATATGGCCCACGTGTACTTTGTGTCTTTATGTTGAAAATATAATAAAAAATCATGTTATAAGAGGCAGCCCTCAAAGGCTTATAAATTAACATATGAGCCTACCTATGTATAGTTTTACCTAACAATGACAATATAAAAAAGCCATTTTGCTAAAAAGACCAAATTGGAATGTTGATTAAAATGACATGTCCTATCTGAATATTTAAATTTTAGTTGTGATGACTAGACTCTCCATTGAACACAGTAATTTAAAATTTCTCTATAGATTCTCTATCATTTATAGAGAAAATAATATATATTTTCATATCTATATCTCTATTTACAATCTTAATTTTTTTAATTAGCTATTTATAAATGAAGATTTTAAAAACTTGATTTAAAGGCAAAATAAGCAAAAAAATTTATATAATAATATATAATTCCTTTGTTACACATTTAACATTTTTGCATAAACTCCTGTATTATATAAATACTCTTTATACCATTCTTATGACCTTGTATTTAAGCATATTGTAAAATTCCCCTAATCACATTCCATTTATTTATTTATTTTCTGGATTTTAAGTGTAGAGAATTATTGCTCACAATGTTATCTATACGTTTAACATGAACTAGAGCTCCCCTTTTGTGAATAGTACATACACATGTATTGTATAAGATATGGCCTTAAAGGAATTTTAAATTAACATATGACCCTCTCTGTGTGTATATTTGAAATATGAATACCAAGAGAATGAATCCAATAAACATTTTATATTTTTTTTATAAAAATTTTTTAAGTGAAGTTAAAGGGTCACTATAGTCAAAATTAAACTGTCATGATTCAGATAGGACCTACAATTTTAAACCAATTTTATATTGACTTTTAACATTAAATGTGCTGTGTTGCCTTTCTGTTATTTTTTAAAAGTTCAGCATAGGTAGTTTCAAACTGATTTTTTAAATTAAACCTCTTAGCTCAGAGCATTTGTAAATATTTTCACAGTTAGAGAGTACTATTACATGTGTGTCATATATATCACATTGTGCTCACCACCTTGGAGTTAGTTCAGAGTTTGTACTGATTGGCTGGACTGCATGTCTTTAAAAATCCTTGAGATAAGGGGGCAGTCTGCAGTGGCTTAGATGCAAGGTCATTACAGAGGTTAAACATATATTAATATAATTCTGTTGGTTATGCAAAATGGTGGAATGGGTAATAAAGGTATTATCTATCTTTTTTTAAAAAAAAATTGTTGACTGTCCCTTTCAGCAGCATAAATTTTTGTTTTTTAAAAGATATATAAAAATTATTTATTACCCATTCCACAGTTTTCCATAACCAACACATTTAAATGTATGTACTTTTTAATTATGTGATTAACTTCTATTTAAGCATCTTCTTACATCCCCATGATCATATGAAATTTAATTTATTATCTATTGACATTCATTTAAGATAATTATTGCAGTGTCTGCCACGATCTATGAGCATTATCACAATGTTCTTTTTTTGGACTACATGAACTAGCACTCACCTTTTTTGAAAATTATATGATATGTGCGTTTTCATTTTTTAGCAATATATTATAAGAGAAGGAAGCACATTTGAAAACAGAAGTGAATAAAAAAGTGTCTTAAAATGACATGCTCTATCTGAATCATGCAAGTTTAATTTTTACTTTCATATCCATTAAATTATTATGTATTTACTTTATGTTTCTTCAAATTAGTTTGTTGTCTGCCGCTCAACATGTGCCTACTCACATGGTTAAAAATATGGTTTTACTGGCATAGCTCTACCATGTTTTATTAAAAAAATAAATCTAGACTATACCATTGAGGGTACAATAATATTTTTGTATATTGTTGAAGTAGTCTGTCCATCTTGCAAATTAAATCTCTCTATATATAGTTGAAATAAATGTTATATTTTGTTAGATTGGATTACAATGTTTGCTATTTATCTATATAACTCTATATTTAAATTTTTTAGTACTATATCTATCAATATATATCAACATATCTTTTGCGTTTTATATCTCTCTTTTCCAACCTCTAAAAAAAATTATTTTGTTTAAATTATATTTTTTTTTTTTATTTATATCAGGGACAATTATTTTTTTTTAATTTTATTGAAAATAACAAACATTATAAAAACTATATAAATAATTCATCTATATATATTTTTTTTATATTTTCACAGATTACTTTGAAACATCATGCCTGACTGTATTGTTATAGGTTGTAGCAGTTTGACACGTAGAGGAAGGGCACAACCGAATGTCCCTTTCCATGTATTCCCAAAGACACAAGATAAAATTTGGATATGGCTTCAACAAACCAATCAATACTCACCTGATATCTCGAACAAATGGTTCAAAGGGTATATGATACCAACAAAACAATAAAATACAGAATGTGCTCTATACACTTTCATAATGATTGCTATTATACGCATGGAGTTAACAAGAAATTGAAACCCGATGCTGCACCCACAATTTTCCCTTCCAGAATCACTCATTCTGAACATCAACCAGATACTTCAAGACCAGATCCGCGAATAGCACCTTTAACAATATCAGATACACTACCATCTACTTCTAGTGCTTTCATTAATGAAAGACAAGTTCATGTCAATGTATGTCATGCTTGTGACCATAAGCTGAATATTACAAAATCAGATGCTTACACCAATACTGAGATCATCCAAAAAGAAAATAAAGAAACAACTTTCAATTCCTTCTACGGGACATTAAGTTTGAGTGTGCAAACAGGCAATCTAATAAAAACCAAATGTAAAGGAACATCTACTACTGATTACTTCAAGAATGTTGACAAATACACCTGGACAATGGGAGACATGTCTGCAGAGAATAGTCTTCAAGCAAGTTTAGCCTTAATAAATGAAGCTGCGACGGTCGATCCTGTATCCAATCCAACATTTATAGGAGCAATGGAAAATATTACTGATATAAAACTAAATAATGATCCTCAAATTTGTGATCCATTACCAATTAAATTAACACTTGATGAAGTTCAAGACATGTCTCTAATTGAACCGATCATTGAAAATCAGGATTTGTCCAATGTTGAGGAAATGGAGGTTGTTTCTTATGATCCAACTTACTTCCCCGAAACTACTGAGGAAACTCAGGATGAATACTCTATAGTTGAAGAAGTTACCAACTTTGATTTAGTTATGGAAAAAAAATACATTGTTTTTG
Source organism: Bombina variegata variegata (assembly GCA_905336975.1). Classification (NCBI taxonomy): domain Eukaryota; kingdom Metazoa; phylum Chordata; class Amphibia; order Anura; family Bombinatoridae; genus Bombina; species Bombina variegata. The sequence continues at coordinate 3,858 of CAJPDP010501183.1, forward strand.
ATCGATGTCTAGATGAACTTATTAAACTTATCCCTTGTAGATTTGGAATAAAATGCCAGTCCCCAATGATGTCCATCCAAAAATGAGAGATTGGTACAATGTTAATTGTTACTGGTGAATGCGAAGATGGACATAATTCAACGGTGTGGTGTAGCCAACCGACGATAGGTCGTAAACCTTTAGGAAATATCTTGACTTGTTCTTCAGTTTTGTTTACAGGAAATCAATTTGAAAAGATTTTTGATTTTTTTCAAATATTTTGGGATCACTTTTTTATCCTGACAAACTTATTACAATTATCAGAAACATTTCCTATTTCCAACAGTCGATAATTTTTGGAAAGAAGAATGTCGCAAAAACATTAACAGTTTACAAGGTAAAACTATCAGTGTTTCAGGCGATGGGCAGTGTGATAGCCCAGGATTCTCTGCCAAATACTGCGTATACATGATAATGGAGGACCAAACCAAAAACATTTTGGATATCCAAATTGTACAGGTGACAGAGACCACTTCATCAGTGGCTATGGAGGCAAAAGGTTTCCGACGTGCCATAAACAGCCTTCTCAATCAAGGATTACTAAAAGTGGTGGTAGCAACGGATCACCATGTTAGTATTCGAAAAATAATTAGAGAAGAATATAAGAACATTAATCATCAATACGACATATGGCATTATACTAAAAGCCTAAAAAAAATCCATTCTGTCAGTAAAAAAAAATCTTGTTCAGAACTTTCAAAATGGGTACCATCGATAGCAAACCACCTATGGTCGTACAGTGTTTCCTGCCAGGGTGATACAGAAAAAATGGTCAAGAAATGAAAATCATGTCTTTATCATGCATTGAATATCCATACATGGATGGATGATGGTATTGAAACAGGATGTCATCATGATGAATTGGAGGCAGATCAAGTGCGAGCAAGGAAGTGGCTTACAAAACAATCTGAATCATTCCATGAATTAGAAAAAAATATTTGTAACAACCAAACAATCAAGGATTTAAGCCACCTGAACCTGTTCTGCCACACCGGAAAATTGGAAGTGTTTCATAGCTTTGCCTTGAAATATCATCCAAAAAGAATACATTTTAAAATGGACGGTATGGAGGCATGTACAAAACTAGCAGCACTGGCCAACAATCGAAATTCCCATCGAGTTCAAGCGATGGTGAAGAACCCCACTCCCAACAGTGCTAGTTATGGAGATTTAAAATACGTAACTTATTTCCCCAAAAGCAAGAAGGAGTGGATGGTTCGACCGGTTTACGAGGATATGGACTTGAATCATATCTACCTCATGAACACCGAGGTATTGAACCTAGTTGAAGGCAAATCCACTCACACCTGGGAGTCCAAAAACAAGGTTTTACCTCCAAACATCGCATCTACCCCTAGGCATGATAAAAAAAACTGATTGAGAAACATATTTCTCGATTTGGGATGAACACCAGTTAAACATTGCTTTCATGGTACAATATATGTACATTAATATATTGAATCTGTCTCCGAAACAAGTTAAAAAAAATAAAAATATTTAATTTGAAAAATTCTTCATTAAAGCAACTTGATTATTTTTTGTAAATAGTAATATATCACTGTTTATTTTTATAATGTTACATTTTTTTATTACATTTTTTTATAATAATAAAATTTCAATGTTTGATTTTTATTTTTTTTATTATTTATATGTTTCTATAGTATTCAATTCATTTAATAATTGCTTATTAAAAATCAATCGTTTTTCAATTTCTGTCTTCAAAAAAATTTTATTCCAAAAACCAAAAAAAAAAAGAAATGGCAATGACACATTTATTATTTTTTTTATTTTTTTTATTATATAGAACTTATCAATAAAAATTATCGTTTTCAATATATCAATATATTCTAATGAAATTTTGCCCCCCAAAAAAGATACTGTAAATAAAAAAAAGGTCAATAGCAAAAATAAAATATATATATATTAAAAACTAAAAAGGAAATGCTAGTTAAACAATTAGGCTAATATCATATCAAATGCAGGACCATCATCCTCAGGGTAGTGAAATCCAACATAGATGTTATCAGGAGCAGGAAATGAATGCCTTATGCTGTTGACTACACATGATGGAATTGGTCTTCTGTGTTTTGGACCCAATCTACCATATATCCATGTGGAGAAGCCTCTGTATGCCAATTTTCTATAATCTCTAAACAAAAAAAATTAGATAATATTAATAAAAAAAATATATATATAAAGTTTGTTCACATTTGTTTGAAATATTAAATTGCTTTAAAATTAAATTTTACATTATTATTAACTACCTAAAAACCAGAAATTTTTAGATTGCATTCAATTTATTAATTCACAAAAATTAAAACAAATTAAACATATACTGTATTAAGGTACAATGGAAAATAAAATTTTAACTTCATGGTTCAGATTGATCATGAAATTTAAATCAACTTTATACTTTAATACTATTATCAAAGTATATTCATTATCTTGGTATTTTTCTTTTTGAATTCATGAAGTTGATATTCTTGAAATTTTTTGTTGAACAACCTGTGTAGTTCTTGCTGATTGGTGGATAAATTCAAACACCAATAAATAAATGTTGTTCTTGGCTCCAAACTAAAAATAAAATATTATATGCCTTGTTAAACAAAATATAGCAAGACACTGAAACTTTGATAATAGGAGTAACTTAGAAATCTAACAAGTCAATAAAGATAAGTATGTTTTACAATTTTAAGTATATTCAATTTTTAGATTACATGCAAGACTGTAAAATTTTAAAATGTACTCAAATACAAAATTTTATAATATTTAATAAGCATTTAAGATATTGTACATTATATATAAATTGCTATATATTGATATATTTACCTTTGAGTAATTGTATCAACTGCTGTTGATCTCATTGGAACAAAACTACCAGTAATATCTGATACGCAGAAATTGTTCATCTGTCTCCTGTATATGATTTGTATGCTCACAAATGCATGCTTTACCTTCTGGTATATGATATGATATATCCTCATTTTCACGACAACAAAATTATTCTATCACAGTTGGCATGACTTTACAATTTCCACATATACACCATGAAACATTATGAAGACGATCATCATCATCAGTATTTTCTGGGTATGGATCTACTAATCCCGATTCACTTAAATTTTCATTATCAGCACTTGAACTATCCCTACGTGGATCAAATTGATGCGATTTCCAAAAAATCACGCATCTATCATGAAAAAAAATATAAATATATATATATATATATATATATTAAAATTTAATTACCAAATAAACTATATTCTTGACAATAAGTATATTTTTTTATCATCAATTCTATAATTGAAAAAAAAATTACTAATATAATTTATGAAATAATATATTACCAGTTCTGCAACCTCTTGATCGCACAATTCCATTAAAGTCCTTCGTCTCATACTACTTCCTGATGCAGCCATTTTGATCTGTCAAATTTAATCAAATTAATAATTAAAAATAAAAGATATTAATTTCAAAACTATTAATTTTGAATACAAATATTAACATCATTTTTATTTTTTATTAAAAAATAAAAATATAAATATTATTGTCTATCCAAAGAATTGCATAAAGGTGTTTTGACTTACATTCGTATCCTGCTAATTATAAAAAATTAAGATGTAGAGAAAGGAAGAGGGGAGGATAGAAAATTGAGGTAAAGTGAAGAAGTCATAGAGGGAGATAGAGAACCTAATATTTTGGATAGAGAGGAGAAAAGGGTGGAGGGAAATAAAGTATTGAAATAAGTGAGCAAGGGATATAATTTAAAGAAAGAAGGGAGTGAGTTAAAGAGGTGAGGGGGTAAAGAAGGGAGGAAGGGAGTGAGTGAAAGAAGTGAGTGAAATAAAAAAGGGAGACATTAGAGGAAGGTAATGAAAAAGTAAAAGAAGGGAGAGAGGAAGGTAGGAAAATTAAGAATCAGCGATCTTGCAAAAAATTACTTGCATTCAAATGCAACAACATACATTAATTCGCATCATTCAAATTATTTTTTTTTTTATTGTAATTTTCATATTCATTCATTGGTTTCATTAATACATATAAAAATAGCTTTTTGTAGCTAACCTACATTATCGTTGAGTGTTTATGATTATACATCACAAGCTAATCTAAGCACTGCACTGATACAACCAGTATATTTGTTACTGAGACCTGCAATAAGCACTGCGTTTGCAGAAACAACACAGCTGAATAGTGGAGACTGCATATCTTCAAAATGTCTTTTCAAACAAGCTCACATTTATAGCATATATACGTTAAATTTTCTCACCAAGAACACTTATAACGAACAAATGACGTTGGATATAAATGAAAAAATGTTTTAAATGAGCACTGGCTGTAAAGATCGACAGTAATCTGCACAAGTGGAAATTCAGCTATGTAAAGGCCCGGTCTTTATTGATCACTATAATGTGTGTTGGCTTTTATAGAGTAGATAGGGTAGATTTGTAGACCCTCCAAAATCGGCAGCACTGAGGCACCGGCCTTGTTTGCATAGTCCATTAAAAACACACGCTTTAATTTTATGTCTCTGTATATATTAATCGCAGTGTTGTTGGATGTCTGTGTCAATTAATGTGTGTGCACGTTTGAGTCTATATATTACATTGTTTGCATGTGTGTTTATATTGTTGACTGTGTGTCTTTATATGTGTCTCTAAATTAATTTTAATGCTTTGCTGTCTCTCTTAATGATTGTGTGTGCTTGTCTCTGTTTTTTATTTAAAAAGTGTGCCCGTCTGTGTCTATTCCAGAGTGTGTTTTTTTTTGGTCTGTGTCAGTTTTAGATTAGGTGTACTATTTTTATGTTTAATAGTCACTGTCATTTCATGATTCTGTCTATTAAAGACTGTGTATGCATGTTGCCGTCTAGTAATGACTATGTGTGTGCATGTCAATCTCTATTCTTTACTATGTGTGTTCCTTTCATTGTCGATTTATGACTGTATGAGCATGTGTGTGTCTATTACTGCATGTGTGCACTAATATTAGTCTATGAATTACTTTTAACTGTATTTGTCTCTATATAACTGAATATGTGTAATTATCTCGATTTAGTAATGAATGCGTGACGTGCGCATATCTTTGTAAATTATTGACTATGTGTGTGCGCATCTGTGACTGTGTTTGCATGTTTATTTATATTACTCACTGTGTTTGCTTATAAGTGTTTATTTAAAAATTGTAAAGCATGTATGTATATATTAAGAAAGGTGTGTCATTATCTGACTGCGTGTGCTCGACTGTCTATTCATGACTGTGTGTGTTGAATGTGTCATGTACTGATTATGTGTGCATGTCTCTGTTTAATAGTGACTGTAAGTGCATGTCTTTGTATATTTAGGCATGTTTTAGTCTAGTAATGACTATGTCTGTGCATGTCTATGTCTATTAATGAGTCTGTCTCTGCTTCTTTCTTTTTATTAACGAGTGTGTGTGCATGTGAGTGTCTCTTAATGACTGAGTATACTTATATGTGTATGAACATTAAATTAAAAAATTGTCTGTCTCTATTAATGAATTAATGTGATTCTATTTGTTTTTGTAATGACTGATTGTGCTTGTCTGTGACTATTCCTGAATGTGTGTGTTGTCTGTGTCATTATAAGTGCAGGTCAAAGTTTCAAAGAATGTCTGTGACTATTACTGAATTAGTGAGATTATATGAGTCTATTAATTAATTTAAAATATAGTATAACTTTTATTTAATGTTTGCGCTTGTCTATTATTATTAATTAGTGCTTGTGTGTATCTCTGTTTATTCATGACTATGTGTGTTGTCAGTGTCATTTACTAATTATGTGTGCATGTAATTGCATGTCTGTGTCTATAAATCAATGTGTGTGCATTTCGATGTATATAAATTACAAAGATGTGTGCCTATTGTGCTCTAATACTGAGTATGATTGCATTTGTGTGTATATGAATGACTGCTGTTATGTTTTTCTAAGTAAATTTGTGTGATTGTCTGTAAAAGTAATTGTATTTTTTGTATGTACATGCGAGTGGATGTTTATGTATATCAATACCTGTGTGTGCATATCTATGTATAAAAATGAATGTCAGCGCATGTCTCTGTCCATTAATGGGTGTATGTTTGTGTGAAAGTATGATAATGTCTGTGTATGATAATGACAGTGTTCGCATGTCTATGTCTATTAATGCCTGTCTGTTCTTGTTTTTCAGTTAGTGGATCTATATTTCTCTTTAATTTAATATTTTCAATTTTTTTATCACTATTACTGTCTTTTGGTGCATGTATCTGTATAATCCAGTATTTTTTTTATAGTCTATGTCTATTAATGACTATGTATGACTGTCTCTGTGGGGTCATGACTATGTATTACTAACTTTGATTTCCTAACTATTGCCTTTTATTGAATGTCCCTGTCTATTATCGACCATGATTGAATCATTATCTTTAATATCGATTTTATAATTATAATATCTAACAACTATAGATCTCTATATGAGGTTAAACATTTTTTTAAATTAAATTATTCTATTAAATTTATGTTCAATTGAATTGAAACTACAATTCTAAATAATTGTGTTAATAATGTAATATAAATTAAATTTTAATAGGAATACATAATGAGCCACTTTTGAATCATTATCTTTAATATCGATT
>CAJPDP010501502.1:0-11995 GCA_905336975.1 Bombina variegata variegata
CCTGTGCACCAGTATGGTGTGTGTAATGCCTGTGCCGTACAAACCACTGCTGACTGAGCATGCATGGTGTTTGAATACTGGTGCAGTTTTCTTCTAATAGAAGTATATTGCAAAAATTATTTTTAAAAACTAAAATGCACCGATGTACATTTAAATTGTGACCTTTTTATACCTCTAATTTGGACTTTATTGTCTCTTAAGGAGCAGCCATCCTTTTTGCATGCACTGATATAGGGCTAGATTACAAGTGGAGTGCTAATTTATTGCATGCCCGCAAACGGGCAAATTTGACTGTTTGCGGGCGGGCGCGATAAATAACCAGCCATTACAAAATCAGATCTCTGGTTAATTTTATAAATGTGCCCCACATGCCCCCCACAATACAGTAGTATGTATTTTATTAAAAAATAAAAACTCTAGCATTTTTATATTTTAATAAAATAACTGCACCAGGCAGTTTTTGGGCGCTAAAGTTGGCCGGTGTGGGGTGAAAAAAAAATGGCACTGAAAAGAACCTTTACACTGTGTGTTCCAGTAACATATATGTATATGCTTATATACTGTACATATATATTTACAATTTGCTGCCATCTCTATTGAGCGCATAGCTTCCTAGTATTTGCATTTCGGGCCATTTCAAATACCAGCGCACAATTGCGTGCGCTGGTATTAGGAGTGGAGTGCAAATATTGTGATCCCGAAAGCACAATTTTGCGCTCCACTCGTAATCTGGCCCATATTGTGTAATGACTTCTTATTTGCTTTGCCATAATAATGGTCATTTGGTAACACAACAAAATTAGAATAAAACCTTCCTTGCAAAAGACTGCAAAGTAATACTGATAAAAAGTGCTAAATAACAGTATTTACTATATATAATCAGCAGACACACAAACATTCTCTTTTTATTAACTCCCTGTATAAATATTAGAATAGATTAGCTTTAAGCAGTGGCTGCGTCTGTAACAATCATTTTTTGTAATCAGTGACGATGATTAAGGAACGTGTCGGGTTTTCTAGATGAACGACTCTGCTGACGCATCCTGTGCTCTAGATATACTGAGCATACACTGGGAAGTCCGTGGGACAGAAGTTATCACATTTATTGAGACACTGTTATCTCTTATCAAATAATGAGAATGAGCCGGGGAACTGAACGCACACAATGGTCACAGCCTTTTGTTTAATTGTGTTTGTTCCTATGTTGTCTCTCACAGAGAGAAAGGAGCAGATTAACAGTGTTTGCAGGGAAACCGTATTTAGACACGGTGTACATGCCTTAAAGGGACAGTATACTATAAAATAGTTTTTCCCTTAATGTGTTTCCAATGACTTTTTTTACCAGCTGCAGAGTATAACATGTATGAGATTTGCTTTTTTAAGGTTTATTTCTGCATACGAATTAGCTGGTTTTGTGTTTTGAAGCCACAACCTAATAAAATGGGTTGAGCTTGTAGGTATAATCAGATCTCATTACTTTATCACATTGTGTACATACAAATGCTTCTTTATCTTATAAATGTCCATAAACCAATCACCAACACTTGGAGAGAACAATGGATAATTAACATTTTATGACTTTATCTCTTCTATAACCCACTGGGAGTGTAATTTCTATTACTGGCTGTGTTAACAGAGCTTGGCCTTGAGGCCAAAAACTTTAAGGATGGGTGGGGATACCAAAGGGTAAATAAACTATTTAAAATGCCAATATAAAGGTAATAGAAATACTTGCAAACAATTTAATACACTCCAGCAAGTAAAGTGGATCACTGGGAACAAATTAACGGAGAGACATTTTTTGAGTAAACTGTCCCTTTAAGTATAAAATTATTACATACAATAAAGGGACATTGTATTATAAAACTCCCCTTTAATGTTTTCCAAATGATCCATTTTATCTGCTGGAGTGTATTTCATTGTTTATAAACACATCTTTGACCTTTATTTGTTATTTGAAATAGCAATTGTTGCCTGCTGTATTTCCATCTATGCTGAGTAACATTTTCTCTGTAGATAAGCTATGTAAATAGGAGACAATAGCACTGATTAATCTCACAGTGGACAGTATGAGGGATAGAGAGATTTTGTATGTGAAATAGTTGCTTGTATTTATTCAGCCCCTGCCCCCCAGCTATAATCACCATGTCATTACCTAACATAAATAACATTAGCAGGTCTGCTTTACTTGCAGGCACAGCCCATTGTTACGGACATGTCCTGTAGAACAACAGATTTTCACAGAACTTCAATGTCACAAGAAGATATCCCGCTCCAAATAGAGCCGAATGCCGCTGGCATATTTAGCTTTCTTTGCTACCCGAAAGCAATAAATGCACATGTCTAGTAGGTATAACAAGTCATTAGCAACAGAGTACAGTGTCCCTGTAAGTCTATAAGAAAAACGTCAGAGAGGAAGTTTATATACAACTACCGAATGTCAATACTAAGCACAGTGCGTTTTGCCTGCTATCATTCACTAAGGGAACTTGATAAATATATTTCTTGCTGCTACTACACAAACACTGTCTCTGCATATATTAAATTGTGTAACTTTATTTGAAAGTATTGTCCTTATTTAGGAAAGGATATTAAATGTTCCTTTTGGAGTGCGTTTTCTCATTGGCAGATGGTTCCTTTAGTTTGCTTTTGGATATTTTCTGCTAAATCTACTGTTAACACTGAGCGTGCTGTTGCTTTTCTTTGATGTAATTGTATAAAAACGTCCTCTCTGACTTTTGTCTTTTACAATTATAGTTTTATTTCAGCGCCTAGGGGTGTCGTTGCTATTATTTTTTGTACTTGGTACCTTTTTTATTACACACATTACAAACATTGTTGCAAAAACAGTGGGCAAGGCATGTGCGCGCTCCTTAGCCTATATCAGTATGTTCTTATGAAAAGTGGTTATATTTCCACAAAGGATACGACGAGAAAAAAAGGTGCGTTTCATAACTGAAGACATCTGGAAAGCTTTTATCTGAAATGATATGCTCTATTTGTATAATAAAAGTTTGACTTCTATGTCCTTTTAATTGGAATTCTATATGTTGAAGAGCAATAGTAAACATGTTAAAATATTTCTGCATAAAAAAACAAAACAATAAAGCTGACTATTTTGAATCTAACAGGAAGTGCATGTGGAACAGGACAGGGACTCCTATAGCTGACGGAGCGGGTAATATTACTGAGGGAAATGTAAGAGAGTGAAGAGGGGTAATGCAGCTACAGGTTCAAGCAACAATATCAGCAACTCCTGCCAGATTACGGTAACACCAATGCAAGGCAGCGTCCGACAAGACTCTGGTCGTCATACCAAGTAGCGAGGTGCAAGCCAAAAGGTAAGGGCTGAGCAAGCCAACAGCATTGAAGAAGAAAAAGGATTGACAGCACAATGGGAATTCATAGGATCATAGGATCCTCTGACTAAGTGCCGCATGGCACGAAACGCGTAAGGATACGCCCCCCCTCCTCCTGTGTGTTGAGTGTATGTACAGTATTTTTAAGAAGCCGCAATAAAGTTTGTATTTTTATCTTTGGAATTCCCGGTGTGCTGCCAATCCTTCTTTTTCTTCTTTGAGGGAAATGTAACCCTATCAGTGCTATTTTCTGCACATGTGTAAAAAGCAAAAAGTCAAATGATGGACAACTCAATGTCAGACAGCCGAAAGGACCACATCAGTGCAACCAGAGGCAAAAGATCCCTTGTGGTCTGATGCAGTTCTCTTCAATTTATTCACAATTTCATGAAATCCTTATTGGTTACTCAATTCACCAACCGGGATTGAAGTAAGCAGGTTTACTGTCAAAACTGAACCAGGATAAAGCAAAAAAGGCAACAATTAGTATTTACCTAAACACTAAATATCAGTGGAAGAGAACCATAAGCAAACCGACAGACTGGAGACTCTCCGCATTCCAGCGAGCTGAACCTAAATCTACAGCACCAGTATTGTTTGTTCTTTACCCAGAATGGAAACCAGAAATCCAAGCTCAGCTGCAGGTACAGCCATTACAATCATGAGCTCATAAAATGGGCCATTTCATCATCACTGTCCTTCTGATTAATCAAAGAAGAGGTCTACACGGGACTTGTGGTGGTGGCGGCAAAGTATTGGGGTTTACAAATGATGGGATCACATAGGGCGTTCTTAAACTTTAGAGAGTTCTGCAATGGAGAGATCATGAAAGAGGAGTTTAGCAATATATTGTAGTTGGCATTTGAGGTAATATGGAAGTATTGTTGTGGAAGGAGGTCTTCAAAAGTGGCTGAGGTGAGGTTCAGGTAAATATTAATGGGGCTGGTTCATGGTTAGACAACTGGGGTTTGGGGATCCTAGTTCTATTGTGGTGTTGGGGGGGGGGGGTCATTAATAGAGATACATGCTACCCTAATATACAACATAAGTATAGGTATTGCAGTGTCTAGAGTCAGAAGCTCTTTACCTGGCTGGTTATAGTGACCAGCTATATGTAGCCTCTAATGTTCAATTACAAAAACAGTGAGCTGTCACTAAATAGTAGCAATCAGATTGTGACACAGCCGCTACCTTATGTTTGTCATCAGATGTTCCATGACATGATTTTAGTGAAGCATTTGAATCCTGCCCCAGAAAACACATTGCCTTGGACATAAGACAAGAATAGTTAAAAGGACATAAAACTGCAAAAAGAAAATGCTCTGTGTTATAAATTTGTGTTATTGTGCAATTACTTGCATATTACTTTGCGCAAAGGGATTATTAAACACATAGTAAAAGTCAGACCCAGAACAGCATAGTACTACTAGGAGCTTGCTAGTTATGCCTTTAAAAGAGAATACCAAGAGAAAAAGTAAAATTGGTAAAGAAAGTACATTGAAAAGTCTCCAGAAACCATATGCACAGGCATCATAAAGTTAATTTTAAGTCCCTTTAAATAAGTAAAATGCTGGCTTATAGATAAAAGCAGAGTGTTTTAATTAATGCTTTAAACAATAGGAACACTGGTGTTATGCCTCAGGGATCAGTTATTGGGCCTGTTTTGTTTAATTTATTCATTAATGATATAGGTGTTCGGCTTCAAGAGAAAGTGTGGCTTTTTCAGATGATACAAAGATTTGTAACCAAAACTGGGGAAATCACTGGAATCTAAAAATAGAACCACAAGGTACAAAATTAAGCATTTAAGATGCAAAACCCCAAAAAGCTAATTATAGACTCTGCAAAACTTTACTGCTAGTAACAAAAGAGGAGTAAACGTTCAAAGTAGGGCTACTAATATGTTACATGGACTTAAAAAATACATTTTATTAAAGGAAAAGGTTATTATTACCTTAATATATGTAGAATGGGGGAGAGAAAGGAGCTTAATAGAGAAAGAGATGATGGGATAGAAACCTTCCAGTAAGAGATTTAATAAAAATAGGGATAGAAAAGAGCCATACCACTGGGGTCATAATCTGAAGTTAGAACACTAGATAAGAAAGCTCTTTATAGAAAGGGTGGATTATTCATGGAATCAATCTCTAATTGAGGTGGCAGAGACAAAGGCTGTAAGAAAACGTATTTTCTGGGATATGCATAAGGCTATTATATGGGAACCTGTTTGATCGTCATCACAAGTTAATGCATTTACAATTGCACAAGATCCCAGTCAGACCTGTACAGGATGATTTATCTCCACCAACCTTGATGTGGCAGAGACATCTTAAAACCGCTACTACTTAATTAGATTTTGCATCCACAGCTTTATAAATGGAGCCCAATGGGTCTTCTGGTATTTTTTGCTATATAAATATACAACCGGTCAAAAGTTTTAGAACACCTCCATTTTTCCAGTTTTTATTGAAATTTACGCAGTTTAATGTCTCAATGTACTCTGAAAATGAAGCATGGAACAAATAAACAATTGGATATAAAAAAAGAAATCATGGAATCGTTTTCTTTAAGAAAATGTACTCTAATTGTTTGACTCATCAAAGTAACCATCCTTTGGAGATATAACAGCTCAACACACTCGTGAAATTCTTTCTACAACAGAAATCAAATATTGTTCGGAAAAGTCTTCCCAACACTGTTGCAGACAGGTGTTGCACTTGTAGGTTTGCTTTGCTTTCACCTTTCTATCCAGTTCAACCCAAACCAGCTCGATGGGGTTTAAGTCTGGAGATTGTGCTGGCTATTCCATGATTTAAAGCCTACCGTCTTGTTCTTTTCTTCTAAGGTAGTTCTGACAAAGTTTGGAGGTATGTTTTGGGTCATTATTTTGCTGTAGAATGAACCCCTGACCAACTAGGAGTAAACTGGAGGGTATTGCATGGAGCTGCAAAATGCTGTGGTAGTAGTTTTGGTACAGGGTGTCACTCATTCTGTGCAAGTCGCTGACTCTGGATCCAGCAAAAGAGCCCAGACCATCACGCTTCCTCCTCCATGTTTGACAGTTGGGGGCCAATTTATCAAACTCCTTATGGAGCTTGATGCCTCTTTTTCTGCGCAAGCCTTCAGGCTCGCTGGAAACAGAAGTTATGAAGCAGCTCCATAACTTGTCTGCCTGCTCTGAGGCCATGAACAGAAATCAACCCAATCGAATACGATCGGGTTGATTGACACCCCCTGCTAGAGGCCCCAAATCTACAGGGCCGGCATTGCACCAGCAGGTTACAAGAACTGCTGGTACAATGATAAATGCCAATAGTGTATGCTGTCGGCATTTATCGATGTGCATTAGACACGATACGCTACATCGTATCATGTCCGCTCGCACTATGATAAATATACCCCATAGTGTCACACACTGAGGAACCATTCTTTCACCTACTCGACATAATAAAAAAACCCTGCTCAATGAACCAAAGATCTCAAATTTTCATTCATCGGTCCATAAGACCTTCTTCCAGTCTTGAGAAGGTCACTGGCGGTGCTTGATGGCCCAGGCAAGTCTCTTTTTCTTATTTTGCCATCTTAGCACTGGCTTTCTTAATGCCAGTCAACCTGTCAAACCTGCAGCTTGAAGTCTTCTCTTTACAGTTGAAACTGAGAATTGCTTGATTCAGTGTTAAGCTGTGCTTGAAGCTGTTGTCCTTTGAGCCGCCTGTCACGCAAGCTGTTGACTCTCAGAAACTTGTCTTCTGATTCTGTTGCGGCTTTGGGTCTGTCAGAGTTTCTTTCAGTTTCCAAGTGTCTTTTGATGGGGTTGGAAAATGTACCCACTGACAACTTGGCTTTTTTTGTAATTTCTCTAAAGGAAAGACCTACACTTTTAAGGGTTATAATGGTCTTTCTGTCTTCCTTTGTTAATTACCCTTTTCTTGCCATTTTGAGAGCAGTATATTACTTTCTACAGTACAATACTGTCCAAATATTGCTGTTCCAACACTGTGTTTATACAGACAGAGGGCTTGTAAGTAATAAACAAAAGTTGGGACACCTGTAGGAATTGTTAGCATACATGTTCAAAGCTTAATTTACTTTCTCAAATCTGAAATAGTTGTTACTGAGACAACACATCAGCAGTTGTTGGAGGAATTCAGCCGGTGGTCCCACATATGGGTATTTCTGTAAACATGTCAAGATCACCTGTATCCCTTCTTCCTGAGGAATTACAGTATAAAGACTGTTAACATCCATGCAAATCAGTAGGTTGTCTGGCGCTATCTCTGTCAGTTCTGTCAGTGTTTCCACCTAAGCCCAGGAGTCTCTTAAATAGGAGGTCATGTTGGCAACCATGGGTTGCAGAATATGATCCAAAAAAATGGCTAAAGATTGTTACAGTTACCCTCTGGCTGATACAATTAGATGACCCGGGGGTGATTGTAAATCTTTATGAATTTTGAATAATCAACCTGACTCATTTTGTTTGTGGCTAATTTTTGTTAGGTCTTAGTTGTTAACTTTTGATCATTGTTTGCCGTCACTTATTTTTGGTGTTGAAATAGCAACATAAAATTTAAAAATTATTTTTGGTGTTAAAATAGCAACATAAAATTTGTTTTCATTTTTTCAACTTTTACATTTGATCCATAGATATACATANNTGGCCCGTACAACAGGATATTTTTAGTTTAATTTCTTGCAAACTATGCCATAGGTACAATTGTCTTAGGGCTGGAGGCACCTGACATCTGATATGTCTGAATTTAAGTAATCAGCCTGACTCATTTTGTCTTTGACTAATTTTGTTAGTTCTTAGTTGTTAAATTTTTGTCATCTTTGTCATTGTTTATGTTTGGTGTTGAAATAGCAACATACAATTTATTTTTGGTGTTGAAATAGCAACATCATTTCCCCCCCCCATTTTCTCAACTTTTACATTGCAAATGTTCTATGTATATATCATATGCTATGCCAACACATCTATCTGTTAGATTTTATAAGATGATCCAATTTAAGTTGTATCTCTGTTTTTGATCTTTGAGCCTAATTCAGCCAGTCGTTATCTTGTAGCTCTATCATCGATGTGCCACATATCTAGCATGCCTCTGTATTGTCATTTATTTCTTATTTCTTAGTAATCCACCCTTTATGCCATAGGGACATACTATTGCTAGGACCATGACACAATTAGTCGTATGATATGCAAGTTAAACACCGTAATGTCTATGACACATTAATACACGCCCCCATATGGGCGGGGGGCAAGCTGACCCGATTCTTACACTGTCATGGCTTTATTGTAATGCATTCCGTATGTGACAGATGCCACTTAAAGCATGATCAGCCTTTGAAACAATAACGGTAAGCATCAACAGCACAATCTGATAACTTATATACTATGGCTGCAGTCTTTCATGTATCAGACAATGTACAAAAATATCTTATATCTCATATACAATATGTCCCATTGTAGTGATTTTTACTAGGTGCTATTTTCTTAGACACACGCACAGGGTTCAGGTTAGGGATTATTAGCATTATCACTTTAGCTACGCTCACTTAAGAAACAATCGGTATTACAATGTAACATGTTATCAATGTGGATACTATGTTTTTTTATGTTTTTTGCTGTTTATTTTATGTTGCCTAGTTTGTAACACCTGGATATTACCATGGCAACCGTTTGGCGGATTTCTAAGGCACAGCAATACACTTCTGTGAGCTAGCTGGTGATTGTTGGCTGCACATATATGCCTTTTGCCATTGGCTCATCTAATGTGCTCAGCTATCTCTCTAGTCTCTTTAGCTGACTTTTTTGAGAGAATGAAACAAATTTGATGAGTAAATTGGAAAGCTGTTTAAAATGTCATGTTCTACCTGAATCAGGAAAGCTTAATTTTGACTTTACTATCCCTTTAAATGAAGATGTCTTGGGTAGTACAGTACAGTCATTTTTCTAGCAGGAGCTCACAGTAGAAGCCAATCCAACATTTTACCCAAGCTGATATAGAGTAAGGTCCACTAATGAAAGATTTTTTCTGCACCAATTTTTGTTCTGCTGTGAAGTGTTTAGAGGTCTTAGGGGCCTATTTACTATGGTGCGAGCGGACATATAGCGGATCATGTCCTCTGCACATCGATAAATGCTGACAGCATATGCTGTCAGCATTTATCATTGCACCAACAGTTCTTGTGAACTGCTGGTGCAATGCCGCCAGGGCCGGACTGGGAATGAAAAGCAGCCCTGGAAAATTTGTAGACCAGCCCTAAATTTTGCCGCGTCCAGTGTACCCCTACATGTCTAAATGCTGGACACCCTAATAAGTAGTGTACTACTGAGCATGCAAAATTTCTATTCACTTATAATGATATCTCCATGTATAATATTAATATAATCAGATTCTGAAAACCCCTGATATATCATGTAGGTAAGTTTGTTCAGGTGAGTGTGTATTTCCCTTATTATGTTATTATACATGGAAGTATCATTATAAGAGCAGCCTTGACCAGGGCAGATCATGTAACAAGTTTAAAAACAATAAACAACACTAATACTGATTAATGTAATATAGGGTAGACTATATGGTAATATATATTTGTACCCTTATTAATACATTATATATACTACCACTGTGTCCCTCCCTTCTCGCTTTCCCCTAAAATAAATCAGTTAGTAACAGATAGTAAGTATTATCCAGACCTTGTTGTATGGGGGATCTTCATTAGCCTATGCACAGACAGTAATAAATATATAAATAAGCTTAGTGGTGGGCTTATACGTTTAGGGCAAATGTATGTCTACTCTCTAAACACTTCTGTCACACACTTCCAAAGTTCCAGCCAGGCATGACAGCATTCAGTAATACATAATTTTTAAGCCTACCTTTCTTTTCAAGTATATCTGTTGTTAAAATTAGTTAGATAGATTTCTTTCTTCTGTTCAGATGATCTGACCCTCCCTAGCTATGACCGGTGTCCAGTGACACTGTCACACTGACGGCTGTCTGTCCCACGTGGCTTCCAAATCAGCTCCCTCCTGGAGTCCTGATCTTACTGTGAGTGTGCTCTTGTGACGTTTGTCCCGCCCCTCCCCCAGTGACTCGAGTATTGCAGCCGGCGGCGTGATGGTCTTCTTGTTGATGTGTTGCATGATGCAGCCAGCACCTCTTGCAAATTGCCAATTGGAGGGAGCTGGACTCCGGAGCAGACGCGGCGGCAGTGGCACTGCCGCATACTGATCAGCTGCTTCTGCTTGACTCGAGTCACACAGTCTGTCTGCCCAAAAAGCAGGGAGGCCGGCCGCTCTGCGGTACTGCTATGTAAATCAGTGCCTGCCTGCCTGCCTGCCCTTTGCCTGTCAGTCTGACTGTTTTTACTTCATTCCACTTCATTCCATAGCAGCACAGCACTGGTTATTTATTGTTTATTATTATTTTGATTTTAAATCAGAAGTCCTCCAGGTTATTGTAATAAGAGTGGGCTGTGTTAGATAGAAGCTGAGTGGTTGATTACTATAAAAAGCTATAATACATTACCGGCCCACCCTGGGCCCAGCCCACTGGGATTTCTCCCGGTATCCCGGTGGCCCAATCCGGCCCTGAATGCCGCTCCCTGCAGATTCGCAGTCAATCGACCGCTAGCAGGGGGTGTCAATCAATCAGATCGTATTCGATCAGGTTGATTTCTGTCCGCCGCCTCAGAGCAGGCAGACAGGTTATGGAGCAGCGGTCTTTAGACCGCTGCTTCATAACTTCTGTTTCCTGCAAACCTAAAGGCTTACCGGAAACACAGGGCATCAAACTCCGTACAAGCTTGATAAATTGACCCCATTGTGTAAGTTGTCTGATTTGGCTTTGCAAGCTAAGTGTATGTTTGTGGGCAGCGTATTTATATCTTCAATAAAGGATAACAAGAGAATGAACTAAATTTGATAATAGTAGTAAATTGGAAAGTTGATTAAAATTGAATGTTCTATCAGAATCATGAAAAATAAATTGGGTTTCCTGTCCCCTTAAGAGTTATATTGAAAAATAATTGTATGGAGTGCAGGGGGATGATGATACATTAAAAAAGAATGATGATGACTCTAAATAATAGGTCTTGGAACAACAGTAGTATCTCAGTAAACATTTAACTGGTATCAAGTAAAGAAATATCAACTATTGGACCTATTGGACTAGATAGACAATGGCTACATATAACCAGTGAAATGAGACTGACTTCATGGCACCATTTGGTAGAAGTAAAATTATTTTACTTTATTGCATAACTTTTAAAATCCACATAACAGACAGGCTTAGAAGTTACTTTTATACCATTGGTTTGCTGCCACGTTTGGTGACTGTAGAATCAGTTCTGTGTCATTATTCATACCCTGGAATATGACAGAAGTGGCTATTTATGGATGAGTGACCACGTGCACAATGCTATGAATTCAGTGATAGCTTTGGCTATGTTTCTTCTGAGTTTGGTTTTGTAAGGTAGGAGGTACTATGTTCAATTGATGGTTATTGTCTTTGAAGTAATTGCTATCCACTGGGAGAAAACATGCATTGTGCTTGATGCCATTTATACATTGTGCTCAAAAAAGGGCTACAAAGGGCTTTAACATATATTTGCATACATATACATGTCAATATATA
>CAJPDP010501549.1:0-11828 GCA_905336975.1 Bombina variegata variegata
ACAATATTAAAGAACTATATGTGTGTTGTGTCCAAGTTACTTCTATCATTTAATTTTCATTGTTCTTTAGGTATCCTTTGTTGAAAAGCATACCCAGGTAGCCTCAGAAGCAGTGGTGCACTGTTGGGAGCTTGCTACTGATTGGTGGCTGCACATATATGCCTTTTTGTCATTGGCTCACCCAATGCCCCCAATTATCATGGTCTGGATGGACAAGGTTTACTGTCCGGAAAAGTTGACCACTCGTATTGAGGCAAGCAGGCAGTATCCGCTTAACAAAGTTATCATTGGACAAGCAGCTGCGCCCCCTGCTCTTGCACAATTGATTGCGCAAGGGCAGGTTTATCAATCATCCCCAGCATTCCTGACCAGGATGCTTTAACTCCTTAACCTCAAAAGTCTAAGTTGAAGCTGTCTTAAGACCACAGATACTTAACTAGCATTGCAGACCTACTCAAGCAAGCCTGCAATGCTCTGTCCCTGGGCCTGTGTCTGCAGCTTCATAAATGGGGCCAAATGTGTTCATCTAGCTCCCAGTAGGGCAATGTTGCTCCTTCAACAAAAGATACCAAGATAATGATGCAAATGTGATAACAGCTGTGTAGTGGAAGTTGCAAAGTATATGCTCTGTCTGAATTATAAAAGAAAAATGTTGGGTTTCATGTCTCTTTAAGGTAAAATTTTAAAAACAGAAAAATATTGTATGCCAGTTTGTCACATTCTGGGATATGCACCATTGTCTCATTTCTTTTACATAATAATATTTAAATGTTGTGGTTTGGGGTAGTTAGGTCAAGTATTTATGCTTATAGCTTTACTTGCTATAGAAAGGTTGAGAAACACTGGTAAAGGAAATATAAGAAAAAGCTTTAATCAGGTATTAATTTTTTTTCTTTAGCAAATATATCATAACATGTTTTTTTACTTCCCAATGTATTACCGATTAGTGACATTATTATTTGCCTAAACTTCTAACTTGTGAATTAATTAAAGCCAGATTCCCAGTCAAACTCAAGTTATCAATCTGAAAGAATATTTCATTCCATTCAGATTAAACAAATGGAATAAATTAGATTCATTTTTAGATCAAAATAATTAGATTATCAAACATACTTATGGTGATGAAAAATGTTTTCTATAAATAATGACGTGCACAGGTAATGATTTGATCCAAATTATTAAATGCTTGTGATTTTCCTGGCAATATTCATGCGTCACAAGAAAAATGCATGTAGATATATCTAAATGTTTATATAACACCCAGACAAGTCATATATCCTCAATCCTCAAAAATAATCTATTTTAATATTATGGGCTCCATGTATGAAGCAGTGTCATTAGACCGCTGCTTCTTACACTCTTCACCACTGCTGAGGTGGTGAAGAGAAATCACAGGGATCTCGCTCGCTCTCTGTGATTGACAGTCCCTTCTCTCAACGAAGTGTACTGAGGCATATGGGCCAGCGAACAAACAGATCCACTGCCTGTATGCAGAAAAGGTATGTGGACAGCTTCTCAAGTTGAGAAGCTGTCCGCATGCCTTTTGATACATAGGGCCCCTACAGAAGAGCCAATATTGCTTAAGGTGCTAAAAACAAATGACAATTTTGGACATTAAATTACAACTTGTAATTAAAATACTTTTGTGTAATGTTGCTTTAGATGCCTTTTTTTGGTTTACTGGAGTAGATAAGTCTTGTCACTGTAATTTATTTTGTATCATATTTAATCCCCACTACTGAGGCCAATTAGGGAAAGATATGTAGCAGGGTTAGGATTTTGGAGTCTGCACTGTGTAGTGCTATTTCTCAGACCTAGAAATTCCAAAATTTTCAGACTTAAATTACAGGAAAAGTAAGAACAATAAATGCATAAAGTATATATATTTTTTTCTACACATAATTAATCATTTATATTATAATCGCAAACGTTTCATGTCTTTTTAAAATGACGTTATGCTCCATTCCACTTCCTCAGAATTCCCTTTAAATATGTTAAATAAATATGAAAAAGAGGAAGGACTCCACACAGTCAAGTAGTTAAATGTTAGTAAAGTAATGTCCCATATCAGTATGTTGAAGGCTAAGTTATGATACTATGCACACAGCACATTGGTAAAACTCAATAGTACAATTTTATTCAATACATAGTTAAAAGTGGAAACAGAAACCGTGCTCAAGCTCTCTCACTCACAGACAGTAGAAAGACAAGGATAGCAGTGACGTCATCTGACGCATTTCACGCCGGTTGGCGCTTTCTCAAAGATAGTTCTGGGATGGTTCTCATACACATTAAATAGCCCACACTGAGTTTAACCACTCCAACAAACTAATTACATTTTCTTTCTTCAAGTTTTTGCCACAAAAGTTGCAACAATGTTTCATTTTCCTCCCCTGTATGTGGAAATTTATCTAACCTGATAAGCCGCGATATTGCGGAATTGGAATGTTGTTATATGGAATGGCATACTAACCAGCAGCATTGTAGCAACCTTGTGTGGTAGAAACAGTACGTCAATTAGTTTGTAGGAGTGGTTAAACTCAGTGTGGGCTATTTAATGTGTATGAGAACCATCCCAGAACTATCTTTGAGAAAGTGCCAACCGGCGTGAAACGAGTCAGATGACGTCACCGCTATCCTTGTCTTTCTACCGTCTGTGAGTGAGAGAGCTTGAGCTCGGTTTCTGTTTGGACTTTTAACTATGTATTGAATAAAATTGTACTATTGAATTTTACCAATGTGCTGTGTGCATAGTGTCATAACTTAGCCTTCAACATACTGATATGGGACGTTACTTTACTAACATTTAACTACTTGACTGTGTGGAGTCCTTCCTCTTTTTCATATTTATACACAGCGGATAGCCGGAGCAGGTTTTCTTCACATTGAGTGTTGGATCCCCGGATGTGCAGTCGGCCTCTAATGCTGTATGGACGACGGCGTCTAGGCTCCCCAGCTAAGTACTGTTGCTTTTGCCGTATTTCACCTTTAACACTTGTAACATGTTAAATAAGACTGATAATGTTAATTTATATAAAAATATAAAATGTCCGTATGATACAGCAAGAGTCTTGGCCGCAGTCAGATGAGTCAATCAAATTCCGAAGAGAAAGGAAACAAACAGAGGCGACCCCTAGCGCAATATCATCAGGATATAAAATCAAAAGTAAGAGAATCAGAGAGAACCCTAATGAGATCCTGAATTTCCCTGGCTGTTACTGGTGTTGTGCCATGATCAATACTAAGATGCTCTCTTGAAAGACTTGGGGGAAAAAGTCCAACCCCTATGAGACCTACCCGGGACGTTCATTATTGATACTGAAAACCTGTTCAGATAAGTTAATGTTCAATTTTGTTTATAACTGTTAAAAATGACTTGTCTTAGTTGGTTTATCTCCCCAGTGGGGATGCCCAAGATATCAAATGTGCATATGAGATATAGTCCCCATACCTGCACCTAAAGCCCAAAGCATACATTTACTTATTACCTAAAGCCAGTAGAATGTTTAAGACATTTAGTTACTTCAATACTACACTACTATAGCAGGGCCCAAAGACATGTAAGATTTAGAGTATCTCTCAACTGCTTGACGCAGGAGGAGGATTACATTAGAGAAACAACAAGATAACACCGCTATAGCAACGATACTGGCTCACCAACAGCTTATTGGGTGCCCACTGGGGTATAATTGTTGAATGTTGATAATTTAACAGTTTGAAAGGTTTAACTATGTTTACTTGCACTATTATGAACGAAGCTGACCACACTATAATTCTCAATCTAGGGTTAGAAAGGCGACAGAGAGTTAGCCTATACTTTAGGAGTGCACGGATTGACATATTCATGTTTAAAAGTTTATACTATATTTGGAGACATGGGGAAAACTACCCCTGATTGTATATTATTTGTTTGCATTTACTGACTGTGAAGATTTGTATTTAATTGATATATCAATTTATTGCTTCAAACACAGTACTTGCACTGACCTTCATTCTTGACTAACAGATCATTGCTCTTTTTCCTTTTTACGAGAGACCTCACCCGCTCTCTAGCCTCTTCTACTTTCTCCTTCTTTCTCTTCCCCCACCCCCCTTTTTTTTACTTACCCACCCTTCCCACACTATGGCCTTGCCACAAAGCTGCATTCAAAGCCTCCCCGTAGAGCTTCTCACTATAAACGTAAAGGGATTTAATAGTCCTGGCAAGCGCTCTATAGTTCTAAGAGACCTTCATAGACTAGGAGGAGACATAATATATATACAAGAAACGCACTTCTCAGCAATGCATGAACCCAAGTGGTTCAGTCATCGATATCCTACTGCCCACTTTGCATCAGGCCCCACAAAAAAAAAATGGTATGGGTATCCTGTTCAGCGCTAAACTACCATTTCAGCTAATGCAAGTGCATCGTGACTCAGAGGGTAGATACCTGATTCTTACCGGCTTACTTTTCAAAAGGCCCATAACACTGGTGAATATATATTGTCCTAATCATTCCCAACATAATTTCCTTTAAAATATCTCCCGTAAAATTCTTAAAATCCAAACAGGTATTTTATACTTGGGAGGGACCTCAATGCATCCTTAGACTCCACACTGGACACATCAAATGGTATCTCTAGCACTCCCCACAAAACACTTAAACGCATTGCCTCCTCCCTAAAAGAGTTGGCACTGCATGATATCTGGCGCACTCAACACCCTAGTACAAGGGATTTTACCTTCTACTCCAACCCTCACAGAAAATATTCTAGGATAAACTACCTATTTACCGATCCGATAGGAGTCACTATCACCACAAGCAGTAACATACACTCTATCACTTGGTCAGACATGCACCAGTTAGCTGCTCCTTTCTCTGGACCAATGTCCCAATCACACCCTTTATATGGAAACTAAATGACACACTGCTACATGATCAGTTATTCAAATCAGAAATACAAACAGCATTGGTAGAATATATCCAACTCAATGCTGATGAAAACACCCAAAATAACACTATCTGGGAGGCACATAAGTGCACCATCAGAGGAGTACTACTCAAACAGAAAGCTAAACTTACCAAACAAAAAAAAGTCCTTTATAGCACACTTTTATCTCAAGTTACAAACTCTGAGCAAACTCATAAGAAATATCCTGTGGATGAGGCACCTCAGGCCTCTCTAACTTTAGCTAGAACAAATCTTTTGCATTTCCTGCAAGAGGAACATCAGTTAAAAGGCCCTTATACTCAGACAACAATTCTTTGAGCAGGGTGACAAGGCAGGAAAATTACTAGCCCGGGCTATGTCCACAAAATGACGGATCAAACTGGTGCCATTAAAGCTGATGGTAAATCAGTAGCTGATATATTCAGCAATTTTTACGAGTCTCTATATAATATACAATACCACAAACAGATTATTAGAGGAGCCCCTAACACTCCCCCTGATAAGGACCAGACTATCATGACATTTATCTAGTGTTACAATGCCTAAAATATCCAAGCAAGATGCCGACTTGCTAGAGACTCCCTTCACGCTAGAGGAGATAAAGAAAGCAATCAAAGACTTCCTGACAGGTAAAAGCCCTGGACCAGACGGCTTTGGTGCCAGGTACTATAAATTATTTCTTGATATACTAGCCCCTCAACTACTGAATATCTTTAACTAACTGTTGGACTCCCCCTCCCTACCAAGCACTATGCTAGAGGCCCACATAACAGTGATTCCCAAACCTGACAAACCGTTAGACAGACCAGAAAGTTACCGACCAATTTCCCTACTTAATTCAGACGTTAAAATATTGGCCAAAGCTTTAGCCAATCACATTAATAAATACCTCCCTCAACTAATCTCAACAGATCAAGTTGGATTCATCCCAGCTCGAGAGGCAAGGGACAACACTCTCAAAGTCTTGCAATTGATCATCCACGCACAATTCGATCCCCCTCGCCCTAGTATCAACAGATGCCGAAAAAGCATTTGACCGGGTTAACTGATCCTTCATGCGACATACTATGACTATATTTGGCATTGGGCCTAATTTCATTATTAGAGCAATGTCACTATACTCTACACCAAATGCGAAGGTAAGGGTAAATGGCACATTATCCAAGACATTTCAAATTAGGAACAGTACAAGGCAGGGATGCCCCCTCTCACCACTTTTGTTTGCCCTTACTATAGAAGTGTTAGCAAGTAAAATCAGAGCCAACCCACAGATAAAGGGGATCAGCATATGTAACACTAAGCACAAACTCACGATGTATGAGGACGATGTTCTCTTGACGATATCTGACTCGGCTCGGTCTTTGCGAGCAGCCCTGGCAGAGTTCACAGAATATGGCAAAGTGTCGAACTTTCTCCTCAACCCCTCAAAATCTGAAATTCTAAATATTACGGAACCCCCTAACATCTTTGATGCCCTCAAATCTAATTGCCCTATAAAAATTGCACACCACTCCATAAAATATCTCGGTATCGCGATTACACCAGCACTAGGGGAACTGGTGGAACTTAATTATAAATGTATAAGAAACAAAATTGTAAGTGATCTTGCTAATTGGAAAAATAAAACCATCTGCTGGTAGGGCCGGGTTGGGTCGTCAAGGTGAATGTGCTGCCAAGAGTACTTTATATCCTACAGACAGTCCCTATATCGTAGGCATCACATATACTCCATCAAATACAGTCGGCCATAGAATCCTATATATGGAACGGGCAAAAACCTAGAGTCAGAAAGAAAACTATCTATTTTCCCAGAGATAGGGGGAGTGGGGGTTCCACGCTTTTTGGAATACCAGAGAGCTATAACCTTGCAGAGGTTGGTTGAATGGAGTCTGAATTCACTAAACAAAGCCTGGGTACAAATAGATAATATGATCCTCCAGAGGGGAAATGTGGGAGCTTTGGCTTGGATATCTTCAAAACACCGGCTGAAGCAAATCAAAAAGTACCTGTTGCTAGATGAGGTATTTACAAGCTGGGACAGATTGATCCCTATAGAGTCTTTTGTCTCTACTTTCAGCTCGCCGGTTACACGTATAAAAGAGAACCCAGACTTAGGGATAGAATATGGGCCACATGTTCCAGGTAATTCATAGCCTCTTGTGGACTCCTCTATATCCAATATACTACAACAAGGCAGACTCAAACTCAGGAGGAGTTAGCCGAGTTAGACCAAAACATTTTCTCGTTTTTTTTTCCTACTAAAAAACTCATAAAGAAAAACCCTGATTATCTAGACACAAAACAATCTTTGAGGTCTTATGCACAATGTCCCAGGCTCCATCCCACTTAATATCGCAACTTTACAAACTCTTATTAATAAAGGGAGAGACCAATCTACCGACATATGTGCAAGCCTGGCAGACAGACTTAGGACAGGACATATAAGTAAAGGATTGGCTTAAAATCTTTGAAAAAGAAAATAGAGCATCCGTCTCTGCTAGATTGCAAGAGATGCACCACAAATTTTTAAGCAGATGGTATCTAACTCCCCAAAGACTAAATAAAATATATCCTAACACAAGTGGGGAGTGCTGGGGGGGGTGCGGAGAGAAAGGTACCCTCCTTCATATCTGGTGGACATGCCCGCACATACAACCCTTCTGGGAAGAGACCTTGAGTGAGATGGGTAGGATCCTCAAGATTATTATCCCCCTAAGCCGAATTATCTTATTTACCATGAGTTACCTAAGATAATCGGAGAGGATAGGTATCTACTCTTCTTGTTAATGCTGAATGGAGCTAAGGGATTGATACCCCTACATTGGAAAAAACTACACATCCCAAGCTTGCAGGAATGGAAGGTCAGGGTGGGAGAATTACTGAGACTTGAGAGATACACCTACCTCAAAATTGGTTAACTATGTACACATGAAATGATGCTCCTGACTTGGGAGGGTAAAGAGATATGATGCATTGTCAGGGTTCTGAGGCGCTTCATTGTAGAGATAACCGTAAATAAACACTGCCAGGATATTTTAGCATCTACAACCTCCCTTTCTCCCACTCCCTTCCCCCCCCCCTTTTTTTGTTCTCCTTATTCGGCTTTTGTCTATTTTTATTTTACTGCCCATAGAGGTGGTCACATCAGCTATCAAATTATTCTCAGCTGTGTGTAGTAATTAGGCTGAGGATGTCCATTAATATTATCAACATGAACACCTGATGTTCTTTTTCAAGGACTCAAATTACAAATTTACGAATTATTGTTACAATCTATGTTAAATACTAAAATATTGTTACAAGCTCAAAATTGATGGACTTAACAAACCAGCTCAATGCAGAACGTTGACTGATTTTAAGATACTGTCTGTTTATGGTTTATAAAGTATTAAGTGTGTCATAATGGATCATTTTCATGTAAAAGTTTACGACTATGTAAAAGTTGTTACTATCTAAATAGCCATGTAAAGTTGAATTGCTTTTAATTAATGAAGCTTGTTTAAAAACAAACAAACAAAAAGAAAACGCCAATAGAAGGTTTTCGTATTTTCAGTCCCCAATCGAGTAGTAATAAGGAAAGAGTTCAATTTCAGGTCTGTCCGGACTTGTAATGTGATTATTAGGACCAATGGCGGGGAACTTTCTTTGTGCTTGACTAGACAGTCACATGTAGAGACGATAACCAATGGAAAAATTACTTGAAACAGTCCTCAAACAAGTAGATGTGAAGAGGAAATTCCATTTCAGGTCCGTCTAGATTTATCATGTGATATCTTTGGTCCAATAGCAGAAAGCTTATGTGGTGGAAGTATTGGCCAATAGGGGCCCCAAGAAAAACGGCAATTTGTGAATTCAATGATTTGTTGTAAGAGTGTCTATTGTGAATTCTATAATCCATAATTATAAATACAAGTGAAAAGTATTTACTGCCTAGTTAATATTTCAGTTGAAAATAAAGTAAAATATATCATAAGTTCAAATTATTTTTGAAAAAAATGACAACAAAATATATACCTAATGAATACACGCTAATCAATATTTCTAACATATACAAAAGGGCTATAACCTATAGGAATAAACCTAGATTAAATAAGTGCTTACTGTGAATTGTGCTTGCGATAAAAATATATATATATATATATATTTATAGTGAAAAAAAAATGTAATATTTGAGCGAAAGCTGAATAATTAAATAAAATATTTAAATAAAAGCTGCCATTCTGATGTCTTTATTTAGGCCCCAATGGCCGTATGTTCTAAGGGTGTGTATCCACCAATGTTCTCTTTTATCTAACTCAGTCTCTATTCCCCACCTCCAATGTGTAGATACTTTCTCTATTCCTAACCAAAGAAAATTATTTATAACAAACTTTTGACATCTGTTACAATGTAAATGGACTCCATGGTCCTGATGTTTTTTGTCTATTTTGTTTAGGTGTTCCAAAATTCTGGTTTTGACAAACCTTGTCGTTTGTCCTAAATATTGGATCTAACAATTACATTGTAACAAATATATAACATTAGTGGTTTTACAACTTATAAAATTCTTAATCTCGAAAGGTTTTTCCAGTGGTTGTAGATGTAAATTATGAACCCTTTTTGGTATATTTACAACCTTTGCAATGACCACAAGTGTAAAAACCTTAAAGATTTGAAATTTGTATAGGGATTTTGGGATTCAAGGGACAATAGACAAATAAAGTCCCAAAATGTATGTATGATACAGCAAGAGTCTTGACTGAACTCTGTGATGCAGTCAAATTAGTCAATCGAATTCCTAAGAGAAAGGAAACAAACAGAGGTGCCTCCTAGTGCAATATCATCAGGATATAAAATAATAAGTAAGAGAATCAGTCCCACTCACTTGAGATAAAGCACACAGTTGTGCTAAAATTGCTGTCCGAGACTCCCCTCATGGCAGAGGTACAAGAAACACTTCACAAAGTGATGAATACCGTGCAGACTCCCTTTTGAAAAACCCAGTGGTCCTTGATAGCCTTCCTAACGGCCCTGGACACCCAATCCTGGAGCAAGAGACCAAAGTAAAAATAGTGGTTGGTTTAAAAATGTTAGTAAAAAAGCACAGCAATCCATTTGCCTGCGGTCAACTCTGTTTCATCAAGCTGTACAGATACATAATACCGCTATAACATTTAAAAGACTCAAACATCAATTGGGAGCGTCAGTGTGCAACACCACGCCTCCTTCTCAATTTACGGAATGACGTGTTAGTATCGCCACTGGTTACAATGTTTGCAAAGGGATACATTCACCACAACAATTCAATAGATAGTTACAATAGTAGCTGATAAATCTGAACTTGTAATACATTGATCATATATGGTGATAGCACTAAATCAGCTGCTTAGTAAGTAATAACAAATGCAACTTGTGATGATTACAGCTGCTGCCTTATGTTTTTATAGATTTTCTATAGAGAATACAACATTATTCATTCTTTCAGTATATCTTGTGGAGGCTATTATTTTGGCAAAATTAGCTAGGAAGTAATTTGTCAATTCCAGATAGCAGCCAGCATACCTGATAAGCAAGCCTGATTTGGTAAGTGATAGCCTAAACCTGGGGTGATAATTGGTGACAAGTAAGGGTGCATGTGTACTGCCAAGGAGTGCACAAGAAACTAATGACCCTTACGAGTGAACCAGAGCATATCGAGAGAAGTAAAGTGAGTATGAAAATAAAATAAAGTTAAAACATTGCTATTAGTATTAGTTAAAGGGATTTTTGTACCGTGGCTTTCTTGATTTGTTTTTAATTAATTTATTCTGTGATTTGTTTTCATTTTCAACCTCCTGTATTTTAAGTAAATAATATTTTTCTTTGAACTTGTACTTGTTAGTTTCCACAATATTGCGGCATTCAAATGCTGCAGGATATGTGATTCAGTTAACTCTTTAGATTTCAGAAAAATACATTGCATTGAAAGTGTTACAGTCCTCCCTGATATTTGAAAAGAATAATCCTAACACTAACTTTACATCTAAACCTACCTCTAATCGTATTGATATCCATGTATGAATATAAGTATTAGCTTAGGTATATATTGACCTCAATTCAATGAAACCCATTTGTGAAAAGAGTTTCTCACTGGGAAAAAAATAAATAGCCACAACATTGCAAGCCCAAAAATTGCACAGTACACAGAAATTTGTACCTATCCCATGTCACATTCATGAGTTGGGAGTGATTATAATCAATAGAATCACATATATCTTGCAACTATTCACCCCTCAGTCCATAAAACAAATCTCACTGTGAAGTATTCCAGTTTCACAAAAATGTCTTCATAACTTTACAGAACAAATGAGCAGAGGAAAAAACTCAATTTATAAAATAGTCCACTCCAACATATGTGCAAAAACAAAATGAGAAAAAAAGAAAATAGCACAAGGCAAAATACTTCAAAGAGGCAATATAGTCTTTATGAATACTGCATGATTGGCATTAGGTCCCAGTTGTGCCCCTGGAATACCTAGAATGTCATTGGTTAGTCCCTAGTTTGTGTCTTGGATGCCTCTGACACACCTATCAGTTCTTTCCAGTGAGACTGCTTTTCTAAAACAAAACAAACGTGTAAATATTTTACATTCACAAAGCATTTAATTAAAAAAAAAAGTTTCCAAAGTGTCATGGATTTTAATCAGTTAGCGATCATTTCTCATTTTACGTGTGAGAGGTATATTGGGCACCTAAAGGGACATAATAGTAAAAAAAAATACATGCTCTAGATCAGGTTTTCCCAAACCCAGTCCTCAGGAACCTTACTCAGGCCAGATATTCATTATATCTTAACTAGAGGACAGGTGAAACAATCAGCTTACCCATCAGCTGGTTATTTCACCTGTGCTTTTGTTAAGATATAATGAATATCTGGC
>CAJPDP010501772.1:0-10965 GCA_905336975.1 Bombina variegata variegata
GTAATTACCTTGTATCTAAGCCTCTGTAGACTGCCCCCTTATCTCAGTGCTTTTGACAGACATGCAGTTTAGCCAATCAGTGCAGACTCCTAAATAACTCCACGGGAGTGAGCACAATGTTATCTAAATGACACACATGAACTAGTACTGTCTAACTGTGAAAAACTTTCAAAATGCTCTGAGCTAGGAGGCGGTTTTAAACGGTTTAGAAATCAGTTTGAGGCTACCTAGGTTTAGCTTTTCTAAAATACCACCAAAGGAGCAAAGCAAATTTGATGATAAAAGTCAATTGGAAAGTTGTTTAAAATTGCATGCCCTATCTAAATAATGACAGTTTAATTTTGACTAGACTGTCCCTTTAATTTTGCTTAGTTGTCCTTTGTTAAGTGAACTCAGGAGCGTACATGTGTCTTAAGTAGGCTGACCACGTATACCAGATTGCCCAGGACAGTCCCGCATTTTAAAGGTCTGTCCCAGGTACCTTCATTCAGTGTCCCGGAATGAAAAGAAACAAACATACTGACAGGCTAGGGATTGACTGAGACTCTAGGACGGCAGCGCAGCAGATTGTCAGACTCAGGAGAGTCTAGACTACATCGTCCCAGGGGGCAAGGGTGGGCCAGGGCCAGACTCCAGATTAGTGGCGCTGCTAGTAAGTTATGAGGGAAGAAAGATGGAAGCAGGGATATGAATGTTTGTTATTTTTCGTATATCTCTGCCCCCTCTGGTTCTGCCGCTATGTAGTCGAGACTCGAGTAGTGCCTGCTCCTCAATCCTTCTTCCTTGGCGTCTGCTTATTTGGGATAACTTTGCCATGTTCTGGAATAGCAGTGCATATGCTGGAGGACCTTTTTTTGCTCCCATGAACTGAATAATGATATTTGTGTAAAGCAACCCGGTCAATAGAGGTAAGGTATGATGGCAGACTGGGCAGTGAGATGGTGGGGCATAGCATGGGCGGCTGGAGGGGGTGTGTGCTTTATTTAAAATGCACAGGTAACTTTTTCTCTTGTTTTAAGACTTAGACAATTTGTTCCTTTGCTGCAGCCAATTAAAATTGGGGTTTGTGCTCAGATTGTGTTTTTCTCTTTCTTGCTTTGCAAAGTGATTAGATAACTAACAAATGACATGTTACTTTATTTACAATAGTATCAAAATCACTTTTTTTTTTTGGGGGGTGGGGGTGGGGACTTGGGGGGGTCATCCCTGAATGGCAGTTTGGAAATGTGGTCACCCTAGTCTTAAGCCATCTGGCATCTTTGTTTGCGACATTATTTATATCAATGTTATACATAGATACAAGCACTGCTGCCATAGGCTGTCAAAGGCACATGCACACTCTTGAGCTCCTATCAGCTTACCTAGCTTTACTCTTCAACAAAGGATAGACTTGATGAGGTTTTTTTTTTGTTCTTATCAACTGGCACATTCTATGTTTAAGAGAACAAAGCAAATTTGATAATGAAAATAAATTTGAAAGCTCTTTTAAATCACATGTTCTATATGAATTATGAAAGATTAATTTTGACTTTACTGTCCCTTTAAGCTGTATAGAATGTTTTTTCAGAAATCTATGTTAATTAAAAAAAAAGGTTTCATATAAGAGAAAACATCTCTTTTTATTACACTATTCATGTATAAACCAGTGTGGTTTTATGCAAGTTATATTGCACAATGACATTCCTTGAAGCAATATCTTTATAACATAAACAGTAACACTGATTAATAATTAATGCTATCCTTTTTTTCAGGTTGCAGCAAACAATTTATTTTGACTTTCGCTATTGCTGATTATGTTTTGTCTTTTAACGTCCTTGACAATGGGTTAGCGTGATATCAATCTGTCTAGGCATTTTTTTATAAGCATCTGCTTCTGTGCCAGTAAACTTTATTAATGTGAATAAGAACCAACTACTAAGCAACTTTCTAGTGATTATGTTCACTCAAGACAGCCTCTACCCGACTAAGGGCTATATTACAAGTGGAGTGCCAATTTATTGCGCGCCCATAAACATGCAAATTCGATAAATAACCAGCCATTACAAGTGGCTGGTTATTGTAACCACAAGCAATTATCCCCCCAAAAAATGTTTTTTAACTAAAGACCAGGGGGTCGATCCGATAAAAATCGTCGCCCGCAAAATCCGGCGACGCCAAGAATTGCGCGGATTTGGTATCCTATATACGGCGTAAGCTAGAAGTTACGCGCGNNTTTTATAAATGTGCCCCAATTGCCCCCAAATGTCAGTGTAAGGTTGTTGTTTTTTTTTTGTTTTTTTTAAATGTAGCCTTTTTTAAAAATAAGAAAATAACTGCACAAAGCAGTTAGGAGTTAAAGTGAGTGGGGTGTTAAGAAAAAAACGGCACTGAAAAGTGCCTTTACATAGCGGTATGCGTGTTCTCAATAAATGTATATGCTTATATAATATATTTATGTATTAATGTGTATATACACATTTTAACACACATATATATGTATATATTCATAATTTAATATTTGCTGCCCATCACTGCGTGACTTACCCCCTTGATCTAGTTCTCATGCCGTGTCTCACAGCATGAGAATGAAGTTCTTATTGTAGCCTATGGAAGCGCGTTGCATTGTACTTAACTTTTAATACCAGTGCATGCACCGCTATTACTGAGTGGAGTGCAAATATCGTGCTTGCGTAAGCGACAATTTGAGCTCCATTTGTAATCTGGCCCTAATAAAGTTATGCAATTTTAAAATTGACTTACAGTTTTACTAAAATAGCTTTTATGCGATTGTGACTTCCCAGTGCAATCAGCTGGACACAAACGATTGTAGGTTCTAGTAATAAAGTCAGTGGGTAAATATATGTTAAATTACACTTAGGCACCTAAATGACCGTTACCTGGGAGTGCCTGAGCTGTAAATGCTCAAATTTTACTCCTCCCTCTTTTTTGTACAAGGAGCAAGACGTGCAGAAAATATCAGTAGTTCTAGCTATAGACATTTAAATATACAGGACGCTTTGTTGCCATACAAAAAAAATAAAAATGTTGTTTACCACCACCCAAGTTCTATGTCTGGTTTTTTTTTTAAATAAATATTTTATTTAAATGTATCTCTTGTAAAATGAGGAACTAGTTATTGTTAAATACCACAAAAAGTAACACATCATTTTCTGAGCCTAAAGCCAACAATTAATAAAACTTTTTTGGACACACCCAGCAGGATTTCTTTTAATAACAGAAAAGCCTTGAGATTTCAGTGTCTGAGCCACTGAGTTGTGATAAAATCCAGCCAGTTATATGGTCTGGGGGAGTCTCCTATTTGTTCTCTTTAGCTTTACATATGCAAGTCTAGAGCAGGATTTTTTTATGTAAAAAAGTGTGCCACGGCAAAAAAAAGGTTGCAAATCACTGGTCTAGAGGGCTGGCTGTGCACAGAAGCAGACTGTACATGCATAAGTGAAAATACAGTGCATTCAAAAGAATTATCCCTACTGATCCCTGTAGCACTAGTACAACCACAAACCAATGTATGTCCCTCTTGTTTGCAGTCTTGAAGCCTTATAGCCGATTTAACACTATGATTAAATAGCCATACAATGATGAACTTATTATAGCAAATACATTTTTTTTTTCAATTGCTTCTGGAGCATTAATGTTTGATGAAATGTTTTTCTCTCATTCTCTGCTGACGTACACCCATCTGCCTCTTTCTGAAATGCAGAAAAACCCCACCCTGTTGCCTGTTTTCTGCTGTTCTCTTTTGGCTGCCTTCCTACCTTACATGACTTCACTTTTCATAGATACAGACCACTGTCCTCTGTAGAGAAGTGAAACTTGCCAATTCCAGAGTCACAGCACAATGGGCACTGTATACTGCTTGTAGCACATGCAAATACATCTTGTATGTGCAGAAACCATCCAGCAGTCAGCCAGATTTAGTGGTTTGTTACAAATAAATGATGTATATAGAAAAACAAATGTGGGATTGTTACAGAAGAATTCACATATGCTAACAATCAGTCATTAACTTGAATTTGCCAATTCAGTTCAGTGGATTGTGAACCACAAGTGAACTCCAAAAAAAAGTTCTCATCAAACAAGCCACTTAGGATTTGAATACATGACCCCCAGTAATCTTCATAGCTTTCTCTATCGCAAACAGGCCCTCTTGTTAGGCTTAGCACAAAGTAAATGTAATTCTGCTTCAAATAGCAAAATATTTTACCAGGACATTGAGAAAGTTACCTGACATCCATATTTATCCATATATATACACATTTAACCCTTTAAGGACACAGCTTTCAGTTTGCTCAATTGTTTTATGACGGAAACATTCCGTTATATGTCCTTAAGAGGTTAAAGGGACAAGAAACCCAAATATTTTCTTTCATGATTTAGCTAGAACATACCATTTTAAACAGCCACCAATCAGCAACTAGAAACTAGGTTCTTTGTTGCTCCTGAGCTTCCCTAGATAAACTTTTCAGCAAAGGATAACAAGCGAAGGAAGCAAATTAAATAATAGAAGTCAATTGGAAAGTTGTTTAAAATTGCACGCTCTTTCTGAATCATGAAAGAAAAATTGTGGTTTTTATGTCCCTTTAAAGAAACACTAAACACAGTAGATTTGCATAATCAACAAATGCATCATAAAAAAGACAATGCAAGAGCACTTAGTCTGAATTTCAATTGATATGTTGATTTTTTGTGTGTGACTAAATTCAAATTTAGTTCTATTTTACTTCCCACGTCATCATGTGACATCCATCAGCCAATCACAAAATTCATATAAGTATATTCTTTTAATTCTTGCACATGCTCAGTAGGAGCTGATGCCTCAGAGTGTGCATATGAAAAGATTGTGCATATTTAGATAATGGAGTTGAATTTGGAAGTTGTTTAAAATTGTGTGCTGTTTATATTTCTAAAGCACTAGTCAGACTCAGTTCACATTACTCAAGCTGCAGCCATCTTAGTTAAAGGGACAGTAAAAATTAAACTGCGTTATTCAGACAAAGCATACAAATGTTGTATCTTTTATTGAAGAGGAGATGTAGATAGACTCAGGAGGAGCAATGCACCCACTGGGAGATAACTGAATACAGTCAGAGAGCCAATGACAAGAGCAGCCACCAATCGCCAACTAGCACTCGATAGTAAATAAAAAAAAAAATAGTGCTCTGAAACTTGCATACAACAGAAATACAATCACTGGGATATTCAAGTATAATTGCAATGAAGTGCTTGAGAAATTAAAACAATAAGAAAGATACCTTACTGTCCTGGTCTTCATTAGTATTAATCACCGTTTAATTACATAATTTATCTGCAGTCTTGTAATAAAATACACTATGTGCCTTATTTGTAGAAGATAATCCAGACTTGTTACTGTCATTATATTAGCAAAATGTCTATTGTTTTGCAGTTCATTATCTTATAACAGCTGCTGGAGCTCATTAGGCACATATATGTAGCAGGGTTAGGCTTGTAAAGTCTGTAGTGTGCATTTTCAAATCTCAGTACTGAAAAACTCACAATTTTTTAAAATTACAGGAAAAGGGGGCAAAATTAATATTGATTTTTGACTACACATAACATTTTATTTTACAATATAAAAGTGTTCACTGTCTCTTTAAGCCAATTAGCTGCAATGTTGTACTTTGGCTTTTGATATATTTTGCTTCTGTGATGCTCTGTGAAAACCTCTTTAAATAATGTATAAAATTTTTTTTTTTTTTTTAATGCATAATAAAAAGACAATGCAATAGCACTTACCCTGAATTTCTTATAAGCAATAGATTTCAAAATGTCATGCCATTTCCCCACCCCCCTGTGTCATGTGACAACCACCAGTAAATCACAGACTCATACACGTATACATTATGATCTCTTGCACATGCTCAGTAGTGATTGGTGCCTCAGAACTTTGCACAATTTGAAAATGGAAGTAAATTGCAAAGTTGGTACGTGGGCACTTATTGCTGACTGCCATCCTCTTATTTTTTTACAAATTATTGATTGCTTTTTGGTTTTCAGAACCTTGGCAAATATAAAAGGACATGAAAGACAAAAATAAACTTTCATGGGTAAGATAGACCATGCAAATTTAAAAAAAATGTTTTAATATAATTGTGTTATCAAATCTTTTTGTTTCCTGGTATCATTTGTTGAAAGGTATATTGTGAGTAGCAGAAGTGCGCTACTGGGCTGAGCTTGGGGTTAGTGGTAATGCACATGTGCCTGTTGTCATTGGCTCATCAAATGTGTTCAAAAAGGTGGTGCATTGCTGCTCTACATCTGACTTTAACTATGTATTTAACTAATTTGCCGTTATAAGCCAGCAATAGTGCAATAATAAAATGTGCTTCACATTAATGTCCTTTTAACACTGCTCAAGATGGGCGAATAAAAAAGGAGCTGCTTATAAGAATTCTGTGCACTGTAGAATTTAACCATACAACTGCTGTTTCATTTTTAAGCATTCACATTGCTAAATAAAAATGTGCTTTTGCACTTCTATACTTTAATGCAACTCTGACCGCAATGTGAGAGGATATCCCTAAATAAGCACGTTGTCATCTTCCTGTGATTCACACTGAAACATCAGCCACTCCACACCCTGTACAGCCGCAGTACTCACTCCCATTACTATGGAAACTGACGTTATTTTGCCAAAACACTTCTGAAATGAGCCTGGCTGCAGCAACAGCATCATTAGTGAAGGGGGAGATATGCTGGGACTGGGAGACGAGCGATAGCCAAAATAAATACTGCCAGATGACCTTGCTGATCTGTAATGGATACTGTGTTAGAGGAGTGTATTTCTCACAGTCAGAGAAAGGGGGTCCTCCTTTGTTTTCTGACTTTTTTTTCCCTATTTTGTCATGGATGAAAACTGGGCGTAAAACCTAGAAATTACAGAACATTTTAGAAAAAGCCATATACTTCTCCCATCAACACTGTTTTCTTTCACTGCCCTAGAGCAGCTATCCACATTCTTTTACCTACACTCTCTGTAGACATTCACCTCAATATCACTGACATCTTCTGACATATATTTTCCAACCTAATTGGTACCAGATGTGACTTTGTACCAAATCCATGTTAACTATGCTTGCAATATGTCCTGTTGACTTCTTGGGCAAGATTTATCATAGCTGTTCTCATATATTTGTGCCTAAAAATGCGCACACGAATAAGTGCCCCTATTTATCATTCAATAAATGTGCTTAAAATTGGGCAAGTTCGACTGTAAAATTCTCCTACTCTGTTTCAATTCTACTTGGTGCACAGGTGCGTCAAAAAAGGTTTATATTAGATTGTTTTAGTCGTATTTCCTAAAGTACGCCTCATTAATTCGGCTTTTTATAATTTCTTGTCTCCTGTAGCAGACTGGCAGTTCTCCTGCAAATGCGTGCATTCAAGTTCTCCATAACTACTGTGGAGAACAGCTTTAGAAGTCTATTCTATACCAGATGTAGATACAATGTTAGAAAAAACGGGGTTCAACAAGGCGCAATAACAATGTATATTAGAGTGCAAAAAATATATATATATATTGGAGCGCAAAAATAATATGTATAAAAGGGCAAAAAAAATAATATATCAAAAGAAGAGTAAAAAATAGAATAGCAAAATAATGAAAACAGATCTATTTTCTTCAATGACTGTTTTTTGAAGAGTAAGGCGTTAAAGCTACTAGTGGGGCTGTATAAATATTGCTATTGGTTCGTATACCACTTACATGGGGAATAGTTGCTTATTGTCATTGATAAATAAGGCGCAGATACTAATCCGACTTATGTTCCAATCTTGCTTAGTAATTTAGGCAGTAATGAATGCCTTCTTGTTTGATACTATGTTCAGCACACAACAAATGTTACTTAGTTTTACATAACATTACAACATATTGGGATTTCAAAAATAGTTCATTCCATACTCTTCATTTATATATTGTATGATAAAAAGGAAATTATGTGCAGGCCTAGGTTCACTAATATTTCTAAACTCAAGACAAAAATTGCAGAATCCTATGGGCTTGATTTATCAAGCCCTTTGCCTCCCTATGACTGCAGGTTCTCACAAGAGTACCTGCAGTCACGATTTATCAAGCAGCGCTCATCAGACCGCTGCTTCCCTACCCTCTTCTCCACCTCTTAGGTGGAGAATTTCAATCTCCCTGGTCTCGTCCAATTGGGGAGATTGCAGTGGCACGCTCAGGAGGGGTGACACCACCAGACACATATTTGCGAACAGTCCCAAAGCTCAATGGACAATCCTGGGATTTTGCATTGTGTCCCATGTATTTATTGTCCCAGCAATTATCCAGGAGATTTGGACTGTGTGGCTCCTGCTTACTGCTTCTTTTGACAGTCAGGGGAGAAGATCAGCAGCACTAATGTAGGCAACCGGCTCAGCAAAGTTTACACAGCATTTAGGCACGTATTCCAGCAACCTCACTCATTTAACTCCGCCCCTTCACTACCAGTGTTCTGTTTTTCACTGCAACATATGCCGGCGGGTCAGGTGGTCCAGAGAGGGTTGGCACTCAGGCAGCTCATCGAAGTTAGCAAGGTCCTTTATATGACCAAGTCTGCTAGCGGCACTTGGTCCCTTCTGCGTGGTGACCTGAGAGATTCTCACTCTGTAGACTCTGGCACACAGTGGTAAAGTAGGTGAACCGTGGGAGTGCTCGTGCTCTCATCTGATACTGATAGTCCACAAATAGTTGTGTGCAACAGGATAATTTTATGCAACAAGAAGTATACTAAAAGATAAAATTGATAAATATTACTTTCTATATCAATAAAATGTTAGTTCCTAATTTGGCAAATTAATATCTGAGTTATTCGTCGCACTTTTTAATATGCTTGTTAATTGATTGGTTCATGATAAACCAATCATGTAAGCCATATTGGTGACACTATTTGATATGCATAAGACTGATGTGTAAATTTTATACCCTGGATACAGAACATATTCTATATGATAAAACACCAAGAGCAAGATGTGCTTTCTTTTGTCAAAATAAGTTAAAAATGCATGGTACTGTTGTTACTACAGATTCTATTAACTGATTACTCCTCACAGGTGTGTGCATGTATGTATGTATGTATATGTGTGTGTGTGTGTATGTATGTGTGTGTATGTATATGTATGTGTGTGCGTATGTATTTGTGTGTATGTATATGTATGTGTGTGTGTTTGTGTGTATACGTATGTGTGTGTATGAATGTGTGTTTGTGTGTGTATGAATGTGAGTGTGTTTGTGAATTTGTATATGAGTGTGCTTGTGTGTGTGTATGAATATGTGTGTATGACTGTGTGTTTGTGTATGAATGTGTGTGTATGAGTGTCTGTGTGTGTTTGAGTGTGTGTTTGAATGTGCGTATAAGTGTGTTTGTGTGTATGAATGTGTCTGTGTATGAATATGTGTCTATGAATATGTGTGTATGAGTGTGTTTGTGAGTATGAGTGTGTTTGTGTATTCATGTATGAGTGTGTCTGTGTGTGTGTATGAGTGTGTTTGTGTGTGTTTGTGAGTGTGTTTGTGTGTGTGTTTGTGTATTTATGTATGTATGAGTGTGTCTGTGTATGTCTGTCAGAGCTATAGAATTTTGTGGTGCAATAAAAATATGATAATAGTAATGTGTGTGTATGTATAAGTGAGTGTGTGTATGTATGTTTATGTATAGACTGTACTAATTCCACTGCTACGATTTACGAGTAACATTAGTAAAAAAAAAAAAAACATTAATGTGGGGGGTGACATCATGAGTTACCGCACCGGTTGACACCAACACTAGTGACGCCACTGCGCATGTGATTGGCTGTGCGCAGGATTGCACGCAAGGGCAAAATAGCGCTTGTGTGCTATATTAAATTCCAGCAGCGCATTGCTGCCCGCCAGAGGAGAGCAGGGGCGGACAGAGGGAATATGTACACCCCTTTCCGCCCCTGCTTGATAAACCAAGCCCTCTGTTTCTACACCTTTCAAGAAATCTATTTAATAGAAAAATACCTGAACAAGAGAGTTTTGTTCTTTGTATTCCTTGTGATCACAGACACTACTTATCACTTCAATCTCTTTGAACTTCTCACTATTAGAAATCTCCTGCCCCTATATGCCTAGACTCACATGTGACATTATGTTTATCCAGACTGGATGAAATGAAAGCTTTGTTCTTTGTGATTAGGAATTCAGGGTAAATATTTGTACTTCAAGCATTTAAAAGCACCTGATAATGTATATGAGTCACCCTGTCACTGCTTGGTCTATAAGGTAACATAAGCTGTGGATAGCAGGAATTTTAATTATCCTTCACTAATTAATGAAAAGATTAGATTTTCCCATGAATTATTTCATAGTTCACCATTATGCTTCCACCATTCTGCAATTTTATTTTTATGGAACAGATGACAGTGAATAGACATGCAGATGGCAAACTCCTAACTTAAACTGTAGCTTATGATTGATGAGCAGTGGGGGGTGGGGGTGCAGTTAGAGTTAAAGGGACAGTCAACACCAAAATTGTTATTTTTTCAAAAGATATGTAACAACTTTACTACCCATTCCCCAGCTTTGCACAACCAACATTGTTATATTAATAAACGTTATAACCTTTAAACCTTCAAATTTCTGCCTGTTTCTAAGCCACTAAAGAAAGTCTCTTATCATATGCTTTTTTAATTAGCTTTTCACAGCAGGGGGGTGCTAGTTCATGTGGGCCATATAGATAGCATTGTACTCACGCCTGTGGGTTGTGGCAGACACTGCACTAATTGGATAAAATGCAAGTCAATAGATAATAAATAAAAAGTCATGTGATCAGGGGGCTGTCAGCAGATGCTTAGATACAAGGTAATCACAGAGGTAAAAAGTATATTAATATAACCATGTTGGCTATACAAAAATGGGGAATTGGTAATAAAGGGATTATCTATCTTTTTAAACAATACTAAAATTTGAGTTGACTGTCCCTTAAA
>CAJPDP010501785.1:0-14670 GCA_905336975.1 Bombina variegata variegata
TCTATTCTTCAAGGCGACTATCAATCCGAAATCCGGTAAGTAACACGTACCTCCTGGCCAGTTACCCTGTTCAGAAGCTTGGGAACAAGTGAATGTAGGCTCCTAGGCCTAAGAGTAGGCCGCGGTGACATGTGAGCTGTCGACCCCCGGCACTAACAGGCCTCCGCAACGGGGGGGGGGGGGGGGGGAGAATAAAAAATCTAAATATTATTTAATTTAAAATATTAAAAACAATGGGTCAGGTAGTGTTTTTGTATTACAAGTTGAAAGTTAAAGTGTTGTGCTCTTGCAAAACCCAACGTGCACAAAAATAATAAAAAAGTACAAAAATATAAACAAAAAAATCTCCCATTAAAAAACCCTGTCCTAAAACTTAAGTGACCCCACATTAAAAAACTGTCCTAAAAAATATCCTAAAAAATAACCTAACCTAAAAAAAAAACATCCTAAAAAGTCTTTACACAAGCTTTGAAGTTGCGCAACCGTTTGAGTGTTAAAGGGACACCGAACTTGTAATATTGTAATATTGCAATCTCGTTAACCTTAGTGTTCCACTTGTAATCAAGCCCAATATATATTAAGATAAAAATACAGTTATACAGGTTTAGCTGTCCTTAAATGTATTTTTCACAATTTATATAGAACATACAATTTCTAAACAACTTTCCAGTTTACTTCTATCATCAAATGTCTTCATTTTCTTTGCCTCTTTTGTTGAAGAATCAGCAATGTACGACTGGGAACTATCTGAATTCATGTGCAGCCACTAATCAGCAGCACCCCGTAGTGCATTGATGTGCCTGAGTCTACCTAAGTATACCTTTCAACAACAAAAAATACCAAAATAAAAATTCAATTTGACAATAGAAGAAAATTGTAAAGTTGTTTAAAATTGCATGCTCTATCTGAATCATGAAAGTTTAATTTTGACTTTAATGTCCCTTTAAGTATTTTAGGGTATTCATAGACATAGACTTAGCCATATTAACATCAGTTTTAATTCATCTTTAATACAAACATACAAACTGCACCTGTTGACAATTACTATAAACCTGTCTCTTAAACAGCCTGAGACAAAGTCATCTATTATCTGAGAAAATAAGACTTATGAACTGTTAAACCTCAAGAAATTAAACTTAGTGTATTTTCAAGTATAAATAACAATATTTCATCAAGTTCCTCTACATACATCATAGAAATAAAATGTATATAATCTATATTTCGACAGAAAACCATTTGCAGTGGGTGCATTTAATATCTACATTTACAGTTTTTGTTTTGTTGTTTGTTTGTTTTTTAAAAGGTATTTAGAGGTTGCTAATATATAAATATTTGTCAGAAGAAAGGTTAAGATTTTTGTAATACAAAATACTAGAAGCAAGTTTATTGAATAAAATGCGTGGAATGTTGTTTGTAAGAAAAAGACAACATTGCTTTTGAAAGACCGCATCCTGGATAATAATTGGCCAAGAATCAAATCAAGCCCTTGAGCTACTCTGGCTTTCATAAACTGTACACTTAAAGTAGAAAACAGTAGCAATTAAATAGTCATCAATTTGCTTATTGCCATTCAAAATAAAAATATAAAAATAGTCACAGTATTTTACAAATTTATTTTTACCCCTTACATTACAGTAATAAACAACACATTTTTATGATTAATCTATTAAAGGCTAGATTACGGGTTAAGTGCAAGATTGCACTTTCACAAGCAT
This sequence comes from Bombina variegata variegata, assembly GCA_905336975.1. Classification (NCBI taxonomy): domain Eukaryota; kingdom Metazoa; phylum Chordata; class Amphibia; order Anura; family Bombinatoridae; genus Bombina; species Bombina variegata. The sequence continues at coordinate 1,716 of CAJPDP010501785.1, forward strand.
GATATTTGCGCTCCACTCGTAATACCAGTGCATGCAATTGTGCGCTGGTTTTATAAGTGAGCCGCAATGCGAACGCAACTTTGCATTCACATTTAATGGAAGCTTTGCTCTCACAAGAGAGAATTTGCCCGTTAAATTAGCGCTCCACTTGTAATCTAGCCCTATGTAGCTTATAATACAACAAATAAAGTTAAGGGTTTTGGTTATGTTACTATTATAATTAAATATTGTTTTTTTTTTGTTTTTTTACTTTATTAATTGTATTAAAATAAAAAACAAGAAGGGTACCTACAATTTACGTTAAAAGTAAAGGATTTATAACAATGAGGCCCCTAAGTAAGGGAGACACTCACACAATATATAGATAAATCACAGCATCACATTGTAATCCTCTTGATAAAGCCCTGCTGTGATGGGGAGAAAAGCGTAGAGGTTTATCTCCTCAAGGCTTCTGTATGTACTAGCGTTGCAAAGCCGGGCTGTACTTTTTGGCTGTGAAAGTTCGTTATATGAGCCGCATGTAATGCGTGAGATGAACAAGGGCCCTGAAAAAAAGTGCCCCCTTGACCAAAGCATTAAGTCATCTGTGAGTGGACGGCATAGGATGGAATCAGGATATACACCTTACATGCTGTGCTTTGTCTATATATATATATATAGGGGCCTCATTGTAATAAATGATATCCTTTGAACATGAGTTGTAGGTGCACTTCTTCGTTTTTTCTATTAGTGTTTGCACAAGTTTTACAGTGACTTGATTTGATGGAGCAGCCGTGTTACAACTCCAATATGATTTTTATTTGCAAGGAAGAAAAACTCAAGTTCCTATTTATGCTTATATTTTTCACTTCATTTATAATGGTGGGAACTATCATGAGTTCATTGAATTTAAGACCACTGGTGATACATTTACAGTTATCTGATGCCATTGCTATAGGGTAGCGCTACTAGATTTTTTAATGGTCGAGCAGACATGATTCGCTGCTATTATTCTTTTAAAAGTTGTTGAGTGAACATAAAAAGGGACTTGTAATTAACTTGATAGAGGGTTTCTTTATCAGGTTATATTTTAACATTTGTAAATTAAACCAGAAGTGTAAGGAATGTTTAAGCATTTCTAAAGCTGGGTTGGTTAGATGTAGGCAGAATATTTCTGATTTATTTTGTTTCACTAAAAGGTTGGCTACCTGACTATAAGTTGTGAGTACCCCCTGTACTGCAGAGAAAGATGTAAATATTGTTTGTTCATTGCACTGTAATTATTTGCATTGTTAATATTAAGACTTGGCAATTTGCTCTCCAAAATCACCAGAAAAGCAACAAGTATTTGTGTTAATATGCCTAATACCTGAAATCAATGTGCAAAAGCCATACTGCAACTGACACTTCACTGCACTGGCATTATATCCCACCCTTTCATTGTGCTTTTAAGTATATCGGGCTCAATGTATTAAGCAGCAGATGCTGATTTTGAGCCCTTGTAGGGCAGCTTCACACATGTGTGGTTGCAGACTTAAAACCCCCATGAACATGTCAGTAAGTCATATAACAACAGGGGGTAGTGTTGCACAAGCAAGTGTTTGAGCAATGGTATATACTGTATACTGTCAATTCACCGTAAGTCTAACCGTGTCTGTCCACCAATTGATGGGCCCAAAAAATGTTTATAATTTGTTACTAAATTGTAGAAGTCTGCAGAACAAGTTGTTTCTTTTTAAAAAATAATATTGTCAGCAATGGATACATTGTATTGCGGAAATATCCATTGCAGTGCGTAATGTTATTTCTTTTATACGAGTACTTACTACTACTTATAGTTAGTTAGTGCAGCAAAATCTTTCTGAACACGATCTTTAATGGCTGATCATTGCAAGCACTATTAAAATGTTAGGGATAGATTACTGATCAAATATATTCTCATTTCGTATGCAACAGATGTTGCTCATTCCATTAGAGTAGAAAAAAATGATTTGGCATTCTTTCAATTTAATTCTATTTGTTGAGCTGTGTGGTAGTTCTAAACTGGAATTCCTTGAGAAGGGAAATCAAATAATTTGTGGTTTGCAAGTGCCAATTTTCTGACATTTAATTAAGTGCATGAAAATAAATGCCATTTGGCCATAATGTTTTTTGATAGTCACATATGGTTATTATATCTTCATAAATATTTAACAACATAAGTAATTATTGGCTGATAGCAAAGATAAAAAACTATTAAAGAGCACTTGTTTCCAAAATATTTGTCAAATTTCTTAAGCTTAAAAATATTATTAACAATAAACATGTTGCTAATACATCATAGTATTTAAAAGTCAAGTAACCTACAAATGTAGTGGTATACTTGCAAGGAATACAATCGTATATAAATAAATGGATACTGACTGAATTCTAACTTCATTAATTTTAATGACTGTGCTTAATGTACTAATTGATTATTTTGATACTTAATTGGGGTTAAAACCATATCATTGATTTATAGACTTATAGACAAGTAAGCTTGGAATGTTTCTTAGATGGCAAGTTTTCACTGGTGAAGTAAAATCCAGGTGACTGGTTTGTGATGAAAGGAGGAAACCAGAATAAGTTTGGTGTAATTGAAAACATATGGTTATATGCCATGAGTAACTGCAAAAATTGAAGAATAAGTTGTAGAATGAGGGAGAATATGTATTAGTAAGAGAATAAGGTCAAATTAAACAAAGAGTATAATATTTGAGCAAGACAGGACAGCAAACAGCTTATCCTATGCAGCAGTATTAATACAGTTGAATATTGCTGCTGGACAGAATAGGCTGTAAGATTACGGCCCCTGTTAATCATTCTGAGGATGAAAAAGGTTCACAGCCTGCTGAATAGTGAGGTAGCATCTGCCTCCTGCATTCATCTTATTATACATGTTAACTTGTGTCACCTCTCATCCCATTATCACACAACATATTGCAGGAAAGCAGGGCTTGTCAATCATCTCAAACATGTCAGTCTGCAATGATTTATGTTCACCATCACCACACAGGTAGGGTTATTGAACCTGCATTGCACCAACTCAAAACTACTTTCACAACTTAATAAATTGAGCCCTAAAGGCAAAAGTAGTTTCATTATGGAGTAAGAATATGCATCTAGTCTGTGATGTTTATTTTAACGGGATACTGAACCCACATTTTTTATTTCACGATTCAGATAGAGCATGTCATTTTATTCAACTTTATAATTTACTCCTATTATCAATTTTTCTTCATTTTAATGGTATCTTTATTTGAAAAAGCAGAAATGTAAGCTTATGAGCCGGCCCATCTTTGGTTTAGCACCTGGGTAGCGCTTGCTGATTGGTGGCTAAATGCAACCACTAATCAGCAAGCACTACCCAAGGGGACTGAACCAAAAAACGGGCCGACTCGTAAGCTTTACATTCCTGCTCTTCAAAAATGCGATGGGCTGCATGAGCTTTTTATAGAAACTGAATTCAATAAACGCGGATCACTCCATAAAGTTCTATAAAATGTAACTTTTATTTTCCAAGATTAAAACAGCATACAGGAAGCTTCAAAGTTTGGACACATGAAGGGCACAGCACACAACTTTATGGAGTGATCCACATTTATTGAATGCACTTTGTACTATCCAGCTGGATCTTACTCCCTTGTCCTATGGGCCATTTCCCTTGGAGTCGACTCCTCCCCCGTGATGAGGTTACGGTGAGCGCCCAGTAGCACTCATTGAAAGCCACACATTGAGAAGGTGAGAAGAGGACAAGCAGGATCGCTTGGAGTTATACCGTCAGGAAAATGGAGGCTTTCTGCACCATAGCGTTGTATCCAGAATACAGACGGCTTGTGCTTAACAGGGGCAAAATATATTCTTTTACTTATATGTGGGTCTTAGCATCCCTCCATGTGGGATTCTGAATCAGTCACTCTTGGCATTTGCCGAAACCGCGAGGCAGAGCCGGAGCTTCAAATAAGTCTCTGAAAATTAGACTGCTAAAAGCATAGAGCAGAAGTATTGTCTTTCTGGAGTTGTAAGTACTGATTTTGGAGTCATCATTGGATAGTTATTTTTTTTTTAACACGTTTTGAATTATGACAAGAATTAGGAAATGTCAGTAGGATGACTACACAATTGATGGAAAAAAACATCTAATTTTCTATATAGGAGAGATGATTTTACATTTTCTTTTAATTACAGTCAACCCGGTCATCAGAGAGTAAATATAACAACTTACATCAAGGGCCTTAGCCATCTCAGACATTGTAAAACTGCTGGCTGCCATACATTTAATAACAACTGGCCTATAGCTTACAGGTGTGATGGTGCTAATGAGTCAATGCTCTTTTCTGCAACATTGTCTTATATCAATCTGATTACAAATTGGAGCTTGAAAAAAATGGTTCAGAATTTCAATTGCTGAGATGAAAATACTGCAGAATCAAAATTAAAAATGATGCTTTACACACACACAAATTCTTATCTACAAGAAAGCAGATATTGCCATGATAATGATTTTTTTTATGTACTTTCTGCTCACATTTCCTAATTTAGCTGGTACAGATGATAAAGCCGACCATACTATCATTCATAGATACAAATGTATCACTAATTAATAAAATTCACATCCTGATTATTGTTACTACATTTGCATAATTTGAATGAAAAAAAAATAGTGTGTCAGCATGTATGTTCTCCTTTCAGGAATTCAACTTAACTGTGAGTTAAATGTCCTTGATAGTGTGTGCTGCATTGACAGAATTATGATAAATCTTAACCACTTCATTTTTCCACTTTTATTTAAAAAGATACACACATAAACAAAATATTATTTTAATATTTACAAACATAGCAATAAAAACAAAAGGAATATGTTTGTTTAACAAATAGCGCTATCAAAACATAGGTAATTTTTAATACATGAACATTACTGATTATATTATAATAAACAGATTAATATTTAGTTTTCTCTGCTGGATATACAATTTTTGTAACAAGCGTATTAATAATTATATTTTATAGTAACACCACCACTGAGTTTTATAATTGGTAATTAGTTTTTTTATAAATATGAATCTTTTATAAATATTGAATGACACCTAAAATCTGTGTTCATGTAAATATTTGCAAATTATTTTATTATGATTGCATCAGCCTTGAAGTGAATGGAATTATGCGTGCATTGCTTTTCATATTAAAACGTTTGTTTATTTGCTTTATATATATATAAATGATCAGTTTCTCTGGCTTTACTATTTANNTAGGTATGTGTTTGAGTAAAATTAACATTTTTGTTATATTCTATAAACTACTGAAAACATTTCTTCCAAATTCTGAATAACAATATTGTAATTTAGAGCATTTATTTGCAGAAAATGACAACTTGTCAAAATAACAAAAGATGGAGTGTGTTCAGACCTTGAATAATGCAAAGAAAACAAGTTCATATTCATTTTTAAACAACACAAAACTAATGTTTTAGCTTAGCTAGAGTTCAAAAATCAATATTTGGTGGAATAACCTGATTTATTATTATTATTATCAGGTATTTATAAAGCACCAGCAGATTACGCAGCCCTATACAAGTAATAATAAAACATTACAGGGATGCATTACATACACAAACAAACAAGTACAGTAGGGGTACATAACAGTTGCAGGTGCAATAATTGAGTTATACAAAAGGAGAGAAATGCCNNGCCCTTGAGCACAATCAGTAGTAGTACACTTTAAATACAAAGTGGCCTACAGGCAAAGATGCTCTCAAGCTTACAATCTAAAGGATTTTCAATCACAGCTTTCATGCATCTAAGCATGCTCTCCACCAGTTTTTCACATTGCTGTTGTGTAAATGTATGCCACTCCTGTTGCAAAAATGTAAGCATCTAGTCTTTGTTTGATGACTTGTGACCATCCATCTTCCTCTTGATCACATTCCACAGGTTTTTAATGGGGTTCAGGTTTGGCGATTGGACTCCCACATCCACAGCTTGATTGACCTGGCTGTGGGTGAAAGGCCTAGAAGGAAAAGCTAAAAATGTAATGGAGCACCAGATCAGCAGTTCAAATAAAAACACTTTATTTAATCATGTGCATAAATGTGTAGCATTCAATCGAAAGGAAAAATGAACAATCTCCTCAGCTTGTGAAAAACGGCTGAGGTGTTTCGGCTTTATGCCGTACTCTTGCGCCCACTGTGAAATTTGGTGAAGAATCAGTAAATGACAATATTTTTATTTGGAATGAAGATAGAAAATTTAGCATGCCCTATGAGTTTAATGGATATAACAGAAAATGCTACAATTTTGCTCATTGCGCTGGTATTACGAGTAGTAAATTAAAGTGTTGGTAAATCTAAAAAATTCTAGGATTTACCATTACTAAAAATAAACTGTAGTTTCAGTTATCATTTATTAAAAAAATGGGTGGGTGCTAAACTTACCCTGTCTGTGCCACGGCAGCTCACTAAACTTAGTGCCTCTGGCTGCCCATGGCACAGCGATTTTCCTCAATGAGGTGATATTTCCATATTTAACATGGAAATGTCATCTTATTGGTAAAGAGGCACTGAGTTTATCACCCTTTTTTTTTTTACTAAATGATAACTGAAACTACAGTTTATTTTTAGTGATATTAAATCCTAGAGGTTTCTAAATGCTTGGATTTACCTTCACTTTAAGTTTTACACTTGAACCCTACTAAAAATAACCCTTTTAAATTTTGCATTTTTGAAAGGCGAAGTAAATGATTATTTCTTACTACTTTGCATAACAATGAACATGAAAATGGCTTAGAAATAAAGGATTTATGCTATATTAAGACTTAATCCTTAATAAACAACGGTTTAATGAAAAAAAGATTTTGAGGCAGATTTAAAGAGATATAGGGGCCGAATTATCAAGCTCCAAATGGAGTTTGATGCCCCTGTTTCAGCGCGAGCCTTCAGGCTTGCCGGAAAAAGAAGTTATGAAGCAGCGGTCTAAAGCTCCATAACTTGTCCATCTGCTCTGAAGCAGCGGATAGAAATAAACCCGATCTAATACGATCGGGTTGATTGACACCCCCTGCTAGTGGCCGATTGGCCGCGAATCTGCAGGGTCTGGCATTGCACAAGCAGTTAACAAGAACTGCTTGTGCAATGATAAATGCCGACAGCGTATGCTGTCTGCATTTATCGATGTGTGGCGGACATGATACGCTACATCCTATCATGTCCACTTGCACTATGATAAATTGGCCCCATGGTATATGAAAAAGGGTGTGATTTGGAAGGGATTAAAGGTATATGTATGTAAATTTGTGTTTATATTTTTATATACGTGTGTATGTGCATGCATGTGTGTGAAACCTTTTCATTAAAATAGTATTGCACAGAACTAAATGAAGAACTCCACTTTTTTAGTGGATTTTTTGCTGTCCATCAGCTTTGCCTGTGAGCGTTATTTATCATGAATTTTATTGTATGCCTTCATGGAAATGTATTATGTGATGAATGTTGCACGCCCATGCTATCCGGCTAGCAGATGTTAGCATGCACTAAGCTTGAGCAATAAAAAGTAATATAAAAAAATGAGTGCAAAAATGGTGGTATGGATTGCACTTGAGTGGTATATCCTAGCTCTCACATTTTTGCTCTCCACTTGTATTCTATACCAAATTGGAGAACTGTGTGAGTGTAAAGATAAGTTGTTTTATTACATTTTATATTGAATGATTTTTAGAGTTCATTTTTTTTTGGTTGAAGGCTTTTTTATTATTTTTATTATGCTATGGAAATTTGAATAGGATTATGAGCTTGTATACATTGTCAAAATTGGGTCACCTATCTGAGATATCATAATTTGTATAAAAATAAAATGTATCTAATATTTTTGTGTTTAGATATTTTATTACTATTTTCCCTAAAAAACAAAATGATGCAATGTGAAGAAAAGTTTACATTATTCCACATGTAAAATGGTGGTTTTTAGTTTCTGCAAACTAAAGTTATTTTCTACAAGTGATTGGTCTGCTGAAAACGAAAGGCATGGTTTGTGTTTAAACACCTTACGGAAAAAAATAAAAAAATAAATTGATTTCCAAAAGCACAGCGGTGTGAAATGGCTTTGCAAAAAAAGAATTTAACTTTAATTACGATCAGTTAATGCTATTTGCCTATAGCGTGGATCAAGATAAATAATAAAGGAAAGACACTACTGTATGGAAAATGTTTAAGCTAATTCATGCATTACAAACTTGCATTTCTAAAGTAGTGCACTTAGATAAATTACCTTTAGAAGCTTAATATCTCCTGTTCTGTAAGACATATTTGCATTAATTAACCCCTTCCATGCCAGATATTTGTGGTGGATTTTCAACTCTGAAGGTTACGTGCTTTTTTATCTATTATTTATAAAGCATTGACATATTAAAAAGCTCTAAACAAAAGTTTAATATAGGCATGGGGTACATTACAATTCAGTCACTATCAAGTAAAATAAGGGTAGTTTACATTTAAGACAGTACATTAAAAGCAAAAAAAAAAAATAACAAAATTAAGCAGGACCCCACCCTTAGGTACAATCAGTAGTATTTGCACTTCTATTGTTTACAGGCAGAGGGTCTCTCAAGCTTACAATCAAAGGGACATCTTTAAACTGATATATGATAAGCCAAAGATGCTTCATTTGCTCTAATGCATGTGCTTTTTTATATATATTTTATGTAAGAAAATATAATAAACCTAATGCTAAAATAATTATTCTTTCAGTCAGTTATAAACACAATCAAATAATTATTCTAAATAAAAAATCCCTCATCCTTATGTGGTCAGCTGGAACATAACTGAGAATATATATTAGCTGTAAGGGTAGACACAGTATGACAGTCAAGTGGAATTGTGGTATTATAAATTATATTGCATGAGAACAAGCCAGAGAAAAAAGGTGGAAGCGAGTCCAAAACTGACAACAACACATAACCTATTCTTCCACTCTCTTTCTCTTCCTTTTACTGTGTGACATCAAAAATAATATAATATTATGTCATTCAGTTACTTTGAACACAATTCAGGGAATAAGATATCCAGATAATATTTCCATATTAATATTATTCAAGTAGCATATGAATCAAAAAGTTTAAAAAAATCAAATAGGGCTGATGCAATTTTTTATTTAATATTAAAGCGCTATTTAAGGACAGTCACCACTCTCATCACAGATGTGTATGTTTGACAACTAAAGATGAAAAAATTGGCTTCCAGTGTGGTTGAAGGGTCTGCTGTGGGCTCAATGTACTAAGCAGCATATGCTGCTTTTGAGCACTTGAGGGGCAGGTTCAGACATGTGAGCCTTCTTCCCGCAATGTAAGAAGCTTCAGTCACACTGTCCAGCACCTCTGAGTTGATGGTTAGAAATTACCCCAAACACATTTGTTCAGGGTGATTGACAGGCCCTTCTCTCATGCAGTTGGTCTCATGAGATAAGTGTGTGTAATGATACATACAGGCAGCAAACCTACATTGTCTCCTGTCCGTATGCTGTGAAGCCGGGCAGACAAGCTCTAAAGTTGAGAACCTTGTCCACATCGGAATTGGTACATGGGGCCCACTTTCTCTTCCTGGCCCGAAGTCCCACCAGGTACATCAAATTCATGTCCTGACTACCAAAGTTAATGAAGGACCAATATCATTTGTGAGGCCTTAATTCATTCATTTCAGTAACAGCCTTTATATATTACCCTGTAAAAGTGTAAATGTCTATTGTAATTTAGAATTTCTTATGAACCTGTGTAATTAAATATCTTAGATTTATTAATCAAATGTAAAATAAAGTAATAAAACCAAAATTAATTAAACAGATATTATGACTAGATTACTTTTACATCAGATTTTCACTTTTGTGAAGATTTTTATATTGTTTTATTTATTTATAAAAAAATAGCTCAATGTATTATTATTATATCATTATCATTGTTATATTTTATTTTTTACAATGCCAGAAAATTATCAGGAATAAAAGGTTAACATCAAATGCAAGCTCTTATTCATATGTTCAAAAGCCAGTCCATTCTAAATGTAAAGGGACATTGCACTATTTTTTCGTGTCCCAATTATTTATTTTACCTGCAGAATTGTATTTCCTTATTTACAAATAGCTCATTTACCTTTATATTAATATATGAAGTGACTGCTTATAGGTTTTGATTTTTTTTTCTTTTTTCAAACAAGCTTTATTGATTTAAGAAAAAAGGAAATTTCAATTGTACAATACATAATGATAGAAAACCTTAGAAAGCCACTATCCATGCGGCAATGTTATTATGTACAATGTTAGAAAGAGAAAAATCTCTCAAATAGGTGATTACATTTAGTGTGACATTCAATATCAAGTTCAAGTTCTGATCAAAGCTTGTTTTATTTCTTTTTTCTTTTAAACATTTACTGTGATCAAATATATTTCAATATGCAAATATCTTAACAATTCTTAAACTATAAGTCAATTCAAAAAGAGTAGATAGAAAGAGATACCATCTACAAAGAAATTTTAGTTGAATCTCTTGTACAGAGGCGGATATTGGCGAGCGCTTTACCAATTTAAAAGACCTATGACAATTTTCTTGGTCAATGTCGTTATTTAAGTCTCTATTCCAGGCTATAGTATATGTTGGGAGTTGTGTGTTTGGGGGTAGGAGTATGATTTTATATATTAATGAAATCAGTCGTCTTGTTGGGGTAGTCATTGTGCACAAGTGTTCAAAAGGAGTGAGTTCCCATGCAAAGTTCTCTTTGTGGCTGTGATGCATGTGATAGGAAATGGGAAAGTTGGTTGTATCTCAACCAGGAAGCAAATATTTCACCATGCTTATAAGAGGTTTTGAAAATTTTAATACTGCAGTAATGGCTATAGAAAATATATATAACGAGAGGTTGCATAAAAATCAACCTCTCAGTAGTATGTGAGTCCAGGAAGTTTGAATTGGACTTCTTGTAGCATCCTCAAAACAATTAACTGTTTCAGCTGCTTGCCTAAGTATATTCTCCCTGTGAACACCATTCATTCATAGCAGAAAACATTTATGATGTCATTAGTGATGTCATTTAAAAAGTCACAAAAATCTCTTAGAGTGGTAGGTTTAAAATTTCCAGGCTCGTAAAAGAACATTAATTATATTTATTTAAAATGGGTAACAAATAAAGGAAATCTTGTATATACAAAACTTGTGAGTGCCCTTGTATGATTGAATACTACATTTAAAGTTATAAGGAAGCACCCAGGCATGAATATGATCATATTGCAGTGAATGCATGGCTACAGCTATTATATACAGTATATATATATATATATATATGTATATATATACATATATATATATAAATTTAATTATTTCAGGCTCATTGAGTATGTATTTTATTTTACTACAGAAACATGTAGAATTTTTTTTTATTCATAACCTTAATCAGTAAGAAATTTCCTTTTGCATTTTTTTCAATGTAGGTGGAACAGCTTCCAGACAAAAAGGGTTTGTTGGATGTATACGTTCTTTAAAAATAAATGGCCAACCTATTGACCTGGAAGAGAGAGCTAAAATGACCCCTGGCATCAAACCAGGATGTCCAGGACATTGCAGCAGTTATGGAAATTTATGTCATAATGGTGGAAAATGTGTAGAGAAACACAATGGAGTTTCCTGTGATTGTGATTTCTCTGCATATATAGGACCATTTTGCAGAAAAGGTGAGTACATATCAAATACATTTTTTATTTCAACAAACTTGTTATGCTTTTCAGATGACAGAACAAAGAAACGTTAAAAGGGACACTGAATCCAATTTTATTCTTTCATGATTCAGATAGAACATGAAATTTTAAGCAACTCTTGCTATCTTTATTTTAAAAGCAGGAATGTGATGCATAGCAGCCAGCCCATTTTAGGTTCAGCACCATGGATAGAGCTTGCTTATTGGAGGATTACATTTAGCCACCAATAAGCAAGCATAACCCAGCTTCTCAACCAAAAATGGGCCGGCTCCTATGCATCACATTCCTGCTTTTAAAATAAAGATAGCAAGAGAATGAAAAAATGTTTGTAATAGGAGTAAATTATAAAAAATTTGGGTTTAGTGACCCTTTAATGATTCAGATAGAACATGCAATTCATTTTCTAATTAATAACTTTCTAATTCTATTATTTTTTCACTCTCGTGGTATCTTTTGTTGAAAAGTAGGGGTGTATGTTTTGAGCGGTGTATGGGAACAGTTTTGCAAGAATGTTATCCATTTGTAAGAACACTAGATGCCAGCACTATTTCCTGCCATGTATTTTTTTAGATGCCTCCCTAGGTATCTCTTCAACACAGAATATCATGGGAACAAAGATGTAAACTGGAAACCTTTTTAAAATGGTATGATCTGAATCACAAAAGAAAATGTTTGGGGATCATATCCCTTTAATACTCAGCACTACTCTTATGAATGAAGCACATTTTTTTAATAAATAGATGATTCTCTATGTCCTGCTTAAACCATGTAATGACTATCTTCAATAGGTAGTCTGTTATACTTGAAATGGAAAATAAGAAGTAGCTTTCCTAATGTGGAACAAAATAATAATTCACTTCCTTAAGATGTGAGAAATATGTTCTTGTGGTGTGAATTTGTGTGGGACCGTTTCATTTAAGGAAAAAAGCCTTGCTAAAAATGATTTATACATAATGCAGGAAACATGATTTTAGTAAGCTGGGATCACATACCTTGTGCATGAACAAGCATTTTACACAATAAATATGTTTTATATGTTGTATTAAATCCACTCATATTTTTCTGGAAAATATAGCTTTTAGCTTTTTATATTTTCCTTACGCAAAAGTTTGTTACAGCATGGGAATAAATGCTTTTTAGATAAAAAAAATTCATGATTCAGATAGATCATGCAATTTTAAGCAAGTTTTTAATTTTACCATTTTGTTTCCATTTAAAGGGACACTAAACCC